>SKCR01033810.1:0-43048 GCA_019454045.1 Zanthoxylum bungeanum
GACCTAGAAATAAAAGAACTATCAAACAATTGAGAAAGGAAATGTGAGAAGATCAAGAAGCACTGATCAACATGAACAATTAAGAACCTGAACCTTTGGAAGTTGCACCACCAATTCCCATTCGAGACAGAATAATTCTGGTGGTTGACGGCTTCATATCATTTATTGTACTTCCTCTCTTACTAGCAAGTGCTTGTGACATAAAAACATGCATTCAGATGATACAACAATCAGTTCAGTTCGGGGGAAGTGCAACTGAAGATCCTAATGCCCACATTAGTAACTTCATGGAAGTTTGTGGCATATTCAATTACAACCGAGCGGCAAAAGAAGCAATGTGTCTGCGTGTGTTCCCATATTCTTTGAAAGGCAGAGCTAAGGCTTGGCTCCATGTGGAAAGCTTGGAACTACAAAAAAAGAAGTGAATCAAGCCTTCGATTGAAGAACCACCACAACTGGAATTAAAGCCACTTCCGAGCCATCTCAGGTATGCATACTTGGAAAACTCTTATGATTTACCTGTGACTATTTCTTCGTCGCTAATATGGGTGTAGGAGGATAAGTTGTTGAGAGTGCTATGCGAGCATAAGAAAGCTATTGGTTGTACTATAGCAGACATTTGAGGCATTAGTCCAAAATTTTGCATGCACAAAATCCTGATGAACGATGAATATAAAGCCACAGTGGAGCATCAACAGAGACTGAATCTAATCATGAAAGAAGGTGTAAAGAAAGAAATCATCAAATGGTTGGACGCAAGCATCATCTACCCCATCTCTGACAGCTCTTGGGTAAGTCATATATAATGTGTACCAAAGAAAGGAGGAATGACTATAGTTACCAATGAAAAGAATAAGCTGATTCCAACAATGACAGTGACTGGATGGAGAGTGTGTATGGACTACAGGAAGCTGAACAAAGCAACAGGGAAGGATCATTTCCCGCTATCATTCATTAACCAGATGGGCCGGGCATGATTTCTACTATTTTCTGGACGGATACTCGGGGTACAATCAGATTTCCATCGCCCCAGAAGATCAGGAGAAAACCACCTTCACATGCTCGTATGGTACTTTTACTTTTCGTAGGATGCTATTTGTACTTTGTAATGCTCCTGCCATATTTCAACGTTGCATGATGGCCATCTTTTCAGACATGATAGAACAAAGCATGGAAGTCTTCATGGACGACTTCTCACTATTTGGAGACTTGTTCGACCACTACTTGCAAAATCTGGAAAAAGTGTTACAAAGATGTGAAGATAACAACCTGGTACTCAACTGGGAGACATACCACTTCATGGTGCGGGAAGGCATTATCCTAGGACATCGGATCTCACAGAAAGGAATCGAGATAGACAAAGTAAAAATTGAGAGGATAGAAAACTACCTCCATCATCATCCGTCAAAGGGATTCGAAGTTTTCTTGGGCATGCAGGATTTTATAGGAGATTTATCAAAGACTTCTCCAAGATTGCTAAACCATTATGCAATCTGTTGGAGAAAGACGTGCATTACCACTTCACCAAAGAATGCCACCATGCTTTCGAGATCTTGAAACAGAAGCTGGTCTCTGCTCCCATCATAATAGCACCTGATTGGACGCTCCCTTTTGATGTGATGTACAATGCCAGTGATTTTGTTGTAGGTGCAGTTTTAGGATAACGTAAGGCAAAAATTTTTCACACCATTTACTACGTCAGCAAAACTTTGAATGAAGCACAACTCAACTACACAACAACTGAAAAGGAGTTACTCGCAGTTGTGTTTGTTTTTGATAAATTCTACTTTTATTTGCTGGGTCCCAAAGTGGTGCTCTACACAGATCATTCAGCAATCAAATACATGATCACAAAGATGCCAAGCCCAGATTGATCCGTTGGGTGCTTCTACTGCAAGAATTTGACGTGAAGATCCGAGACAGGAAGGGGACAGAAAATCAAATGGCAGATCACTTGTGGAGGCTCGAAAATAGAGGTACAACTGGCAAAGAACTGACAATCAATGAAACCTTTCCAGATGAACAGTTGTTTGCCATCAAGCTGCAGGAAGTCACATGGTATGCTGACTATGTAAACTACATAGTATCAGGGAAATAGCCGTTGGAATGGACACATCAGCAATAGAAGAAATTCTTCAAAGAAGTCAAGCACTATGTCTGGGATGAGCCGTACCTATTCAAACGTTGTGCTGATCAGTTATTAAGGTGTTCTGTACCACATTATGAGGTCAATAGTTTCATGTAGCATTGTCATTCATCATCATACGGCGGACATTTCAGCGGAGATAAAACAGCGGCGAAAGTCCTGCAACCATGTTTGTTCTGGCCTACCTTGTTTAAAGATGCTCACTTATTCATTCTTCAATGTGACAGGTGCCAGAGGACGGGAAATATTTCGAAAAGAAATGAAGGATCACTTTAAAGTATTCTCAAAGTGGAGATATTTGATATATGTGGGATTGACTTTATGGGATCCTTTGTTCCATCATATGGAAACCTGTACATTCTGGTTGCAGTAGACTATGTCTCCAAATGGGTTGAAGTAACAACACTGCCATCAAATGACTCCAAAGTGGTGTTAAAATTCCTCAAAAATAATATTTTCACTCGCTTCGGAACAACTTGAGCGATCATCAGTGATGGTGGCACACACTTCTAGAATAGATACTTTGACTAGCCAAATATGGAGTTACTCACAAAGTTACCACTGCTTACCATTCACAGTCAAGTGGGCAGGTTGAAATCTCCAACAGAGAAATCAAAAGAATCCAGGAGAGAACCATTGGTTCAACAAGGAAGGACTGGTCTACAAAATTGGATGACGCATTATGGGTCTACCAGACAGTTTACAAGACACCCATTGGAATGTCCCCATATCGAATGGTGTTTGGGAAATCATGCCATCTGCTTGTGTAGCTCGAACATAAAGTATACTGGGCACTGAAAAAGCTGAATTTTGATCTTTAAGCAGCATGAGAGAAACGACTCCACCAACTGAATGAATTAGAGGAATTTCGCCTTCATGCTTATGAGAATGCCAAACTGTATAAAGAAAAGACCAAGAAGTGGCATGATCTAAAAATAGTGTGCAGACAACTGGAACTAGGGCAGCGGGTATTGTTATACAACTCAAGGTTGAAACCTTTACCTGGCAAGCTGAAATCACGGTGGTCGGGTCCATTTGTGATCACCCAAGTTTTACCATATGGAGTCGTTGAGCTACATGACCCCAACTCCAATGATACATTCAAAGATAACAGCCAACGTGTCAAGCACTATTGGGGAGAATCCATCAAGCGTCAAAAAGAGTCTCACACTGGCAGATCTAGCCTAACGTTTGGGCAGTCATGTCTAGCTGACGACGTTAAACTTAGCGTTACCAATGAGGCAACCCATGCAATTTGTGTATATATTGATATTTTGTGTGTTTTATTTTTGTGTGTTTAATTTTTGTAGGAAAAGTCACAGACATGATGTAAGACGTTCTCGCAAAACTTCACAAGCATTTTCCTTCTCTCCTCAAAACTCTCTGATGAAAGTCTACAAGGCACGCATTGAAAGAATGAGACTTCTGATGATCAAAGGTATTCTTAGTGATATTCGTTGGATAATTGAAGCACAAGTCCGCTTGACAGGTGAGTCATCTGACTCTTTTATTTCATTTCTGCCTGGTTTAGGAAAAAACACCTATGGTAAGAAAAGAAGAGCTAAACGATTAGGTGTTTGTTATAAATGTGCACGTTGTACATGTAACACTCATTGTCGTTCTTTAGGAATGGTGTCTGATAACCGCAAAGATAAAATAAAATTCATTAGGGATGACATTAGTAAGGAGTCTTTAGATGACATATCATTGACTCTTAAGACGCATCCCAGTGGATATGTGTATCACATGATTCGCAATTTACATACATAGTTTCGAAGAGAAAGACAACAATTAAGTCTTGGGAATACAAAGAAGATTGTATCTTGTTTGTTTATTTACAGCTTTCTTGTATTTAGTTTTTATTTTAAGTAATAGATCTTTCTTTATTTTACTTGAAAGTATGAGTAGGTAACTTCCCTCTGCTAGGGTGACAGGTAAAGCTTTTATTATTATAATTTATATTAATCTCCTTAGTTATAATATATAAACTATCTTAAACCCTGACTTAATGAGATACCACCTTTATTGTCGGTTGGACTTAATTAAATTGATTTTAACCTAACTTAATTGGATACCGCTTTTATGGTCGGTTGGAATTAATCAAAAATCTGGCTTAATCAGGATACCGCCTATATGGTCGGTTGCTAATATCATGTAAATTTATATATTATAATAAGAGAGATTTCTAAATTAGAAGTAATAAAAGTGGATCCTCTAACCCCATCATTTTATTTTATTATTTTATTTTACCTTTTTAATTTTCAAGTTTATTTTATGTTGTTTTCTTTATTTATGTCTTTCATAATCCTAGATATGTGTTGTAACTAAATATCTTATCTAGGGTTGTGATGAATTCCAATATCACCGGTTTATAAGTTGGTTATTTTATGCCTTGGGTAATATATTGGTTTATTTATTGAGTCTTAGTCTTAATGCTTCTTGTTAACTGGCCATTAATAAGATTGACTTGGTAAACTTAAAATAAACTTGGAAAAAGGATTTTAGGTTTAGCCTTAGACTCAATATCTCACGATCTCACCTTGGGGTAAATGTCTATTAGGTAGATTTCTTTACAGGATAGGAATATACCTGTCGGGCGGGGTAGCCATAATTGGAACTTAAACTTAATAAATTCGGAGTTTCTTAATTAACATAGGAATATAGTTAATTGGGTTATTTTGGGTGTTTACATTTGACCATTGGAAGATGATTTTGCATAACTTCGTGTTCTATGTTAACATGATATAATCACTTCATCTTTAAAAGATATTGGAAGAATTCAAAACCCTGGATATTTTCATATCATTGTTTAAAACTTAAAATCTACCTTTGTTTTGTTTTAATTACTTGTCTTTAATTTAAAATCACCATCCAACAAAAATCAATCAATTAGATACTAATAGACATTTAGCATCATAAATTAATAGCTTAGGTATTAAGTGTTTGTGGGATCGATACATTTTATACCTCTTGAGCGATACGTGCACTTGCGTTACGTGTGTGTTTACCACCGATCATCCCCATATCCTAGTTCAGGACTAGGGATGACAAATGCCCCTAGATCCTAGTTTCAGGGTCAAGTAGTAACATGGATTCGCACTCTTGACTCTAGTTCAGGGACATGTAGTGGCATGCTTTGGGGGACGACGATACGTAACACCCCAATGTCATGGTTTTGCACTTCTGGCTCTAGTTAGGCGTATGAGGAGACAACGATACGTAACGCCCCCATGCGTCAGGTTTTCAGACACAGTTTTCAAAGATAGTTTTTAGAAACAGACGTTTCAGAAATAGTTTTCAGAACTTATCTTTCAGTTTCAGGTTTTCATAATCAGATTTTCAAAAGCAAATTTTAGAAATAGATTCCAGAGTGAAGTTTTCTAGAAAGGAAAATTTTCAAAAACAGTAGTTTTTTAAGAGACTTTCAAAAAATATTTTCCCAAAGGTTCTCAGAAAGAGAATTATTTTCAGGAAAGACAAGTTTTCAGAAAAGATTGGAATTGATTTCTAAAACATGAGTTTCTTCAAGTATTTCAGTTTTCATTATAAAATCCGTCCACTCACTTAGATCGTTCAAACGATCTAATCCCCCCTCCCCAGTGTTTTATTTTGCAGGTTCATGGAGGACGAGCTCGAGAGGATGGATAGTCATTGCAGTCACTAGAGGGTTTGGTCCACCAGGTCGAGTCACAGTTCAGTTCAGACAGTGTCAGAGAATGCCATGTAGCATGTAGTTTGTTTAGTAAAGAATATGCATGTAAAGAGTTATAAGTGTTCATTACTAAGTTGTAATGTATCATGAATTTTAGTATTTAGTCTGAAAATCATTATGCATTTATGATGATAAATTGAGAAACGTGTCTCGTGCTTGAGTTTATACATGAGATAAGTTTCATGGTTAGAAAGTCGGCACCTTAGGGTGATAGTACGGCCTATTCCCTGCCAGTAACATCTCCCGGATCGGGGATATTACACATTTCTAAAAAATTAAAAAATTAAAAAAATTACTTTGGTTGCTCAAATTTAATATTTTAAGTTTCGGAATTCCCAAAATTGATAATTTCCTCATTTATTAACACTTACTAACATTTTCTAACACTTAAATATCATAACCTTTCACATGAATGATTGGTTATAACATTTACTAACAATTAGAACATTTGCTAACACTTAAATATCATAATCTTTCAAATGCATGATTTAATTACTAACAATTACTTTTTTTCTTGTATTTTATATTTTCGGTATTTTTATTTTATACTCATTTATAAAAAAGATAAAACTAATTTTTTTTAATCAATTATTGATAAATGGCAAAAAAAATCTCTAAGGTCTTGTTCTCTTGCAAGTAGATGAGATGGTAGAGGAGAGTAATTTGAATTCCTTTATAATTTTCAATGTTTGGTTTGCATATTTAGGGTGGAATTTGATTTCTAATGGAATTGAATTCCATGGAACGAGAGAATTTGAATTCCTTATCAAGAGCCAATGAAGTTAAATTCATCACCTATTAAAATATAAAAATTCCATAATTATCCTTCAATTGAACTAGTTTTAGAATAATTATTACTAATCTATTTATTATTTTTTTAATATTCACGAAACTTGCTAATACATCTAAATCTTTATTATATGTGAATAATTTATTAATAATTTATTGGATGGTGACCGGGACCAGGACCTGGGACAGAGGTCGGGATCAGGATCGAGGTCGGGGCTGGGACCCATGACCATGGCCTGGACCCAAGACTCGTGACCAGGGCCGGGACAGTGGACAAGACCAGAGACCCAAGTCCCGAGGCCCAGACCGGAACTAGGGCTGTAGTTGAGTTCGAGGTTGGGACCGAAGCTAGGGTTGGGACCGGGACCCGGGCCTAGGGCCAATACCGAGACACGAGACATAGGATCGAGATAAGGAATTGAGACCTGACGCCAGGACGCCAGACCTGATGCCGAGACTCAAGACCTTACCTTGGGAACCGAGACTCAGATTGGGCAGGGATCTCGGACCCGAGACCCAGATCGGGCAGGACCGGGGATGGGACTCAGGACCCAAGACCCGAGGCCGGGACCCGAGCCCTGGGAAGACGAGATCATCTCGGCCAAGGTTCTGGGTCCCGGTCTTGGATCTCGATACTTATAATATAATATTATTCATTTTAGTTGTATATTTTTCATATTTATAATTATTTATAAAAATATATTAATATTATAAATGAAATATTTATATTTAATAATAATTTTATTATAAATATATTTAAATTTATTATAATTAATTAAAATAAAATTGATAATTAAAATAACATCAAATAAGTAAATTTTAATTTTAATTAGGCAAAAATACAAAAGTGACCCTCTAACTTTCATGTTTTTTCATTTAAGTCCGTTAACTTTCAGTTTTGTCAATTAAGTCATCTAACTTTCAATTTTTGTCAATTCAAGACTCCGTTATAAATTCATCACTGTTGCCGTTACAAATAACGGCAATAGTAAAGTAAACGTACTTTGCCTGTTATTTATTAATATCCTCAATTAGAAAATATAGGTAGACAGAGGAAGCTAAAGCAAAGTAATCGTACTCTGCGTGCATCTTTGAGCTATTTTTTGATTATTGCAATCGCATGTATTGTAATGTCTAACCATTAAGTTTTTGCTAAATAAGTTGCGCATAATTATTTTCCACACTCGTCGCTAGGGTCAACTGATCAACTGCAGTGTAAAATGTATCATCTCGTTTTTTTTTTTTGAAGGATTGGAAATAATACAATCGAATCATTCGATTCGAGTCTAAATATAGTAGGTAAAACATTTGATTATCTTAATCTCTTATAATAAATACATACATATCTTCGTTATAATTTTTATAATTTTTTGACAAAAAGTCATATTGAACTTGAGATATGTGTTTTTGACAAAAAAATAGCTCGAAGATGCAAGCAGAGTACGTTTACTTTGCTTTAACTTCCTTTGTTGCCTATATGTTCTAATTGAGGGTATTAATTAAATAACAGACAAAGTACGTTTACTGTGCTGTTGCCGTTATTTGTAACAACAACAGTGATAAATTTATAGCGGAGCCTTGAATTGACAAAAATTGAAAGTTAGAGGACTGAATTGACAAAACTGAAAGTTAACGGACTTAAATGAAAAAAAAAACATGAAAATTAGAGGGTCACTTTTGCATTTTTGCCTTTTAATTAAAAATGTTTTTCAATTTTTAGACACCAACTACTTGATAGAATTTCCATTTGGTAGAACCATATCAATTTGACGAAGAGGTTAAAAAGAAAAGCAAACTATATGGATCCCATTCACATCATTAAAAAGGAAAGGCATCTTATTCCAAAAGAAGATTTGTTTTTAAAAGAGAACTGATATGAGAAAGATTTACCTTTTATGTGTATATATATATATATATAGACATCTTTGAAATGGAGAAATTTAACCTTAATCATTAGATTATCTTTAATGATGATATCTTGGAAATTTTGTCCCCTTCCATTGTCTCCTAAGTGTAGAAATTTACGGGAACTTGACAGTTGAGGATTCCTTAATTCTTATATTATTAAATTATGAATTAATCTTAATTTATGTGTGATATTTTTTTCAATACTTCTTCTCATATGTTTTAATATCATGTAAAAATTCATATATTTAACTCAACTCAAAAATAAACTTGATAGTCAAGGATTATCAGAGTTTTATATTATTAATTTAAAAACTCTCCCCAACCGATAAAATATATATTTCCTCTCTATCACCAAAGCTGCCATGCATCGTGGGGATTCATTTCTTTTTCAGATTTTAATTCCATTTCTCGTACACCACTTTTTCTAAATGTCGCCTATGTTTAATGATTTCCCGAACGTCTCGTACAAAAAAAGATGGATCATTACAGATCATTATCACTTTCAAACAGAATCTGTAGAATTTTAAATTTGTGTGTTTTTTGCCGACCAATGTAAATCAAAACGAGCGTGGTTATGATGGAAAATAAAAAAATAACAGCACGCTTGGCCATCTCCAGCATAAGAAATTATCCTGAACAAAGGAGCAATATATGGGTCTATAATGGTTTGAAAATGGCTCATATATAACAATATATAAATAGATTAGTTAATTATTCGAGTGGAGGAGATTGTATGCCTATAAAAGTGTAGCACGAAGGGTTGGAAGTCCCCCAAACGTTTTGGGTATTGTTAAGATTTAAAAATACTAGTATTAGAATTAATATTAAACAAATAACGTAATTCTAATTATAATAAAATTTACGATTGTACAAATATCAGGGCCGGCCCTGAGTTAAGACTGGCGAGGCATCCATCTATCACTACAAAAAATAAAGTTTTTAGCGTCGAAAACTATTGACGCTAAAAGAACGTCTATTGACGTTAAAGATCATTAGCGTCGAAATTTTTTGTTGCTAAACGTGAACGATAAAGATAATTAGTGTCGAAATTTTCAACATTTTGCGTCAAAACAGTTTCGAGGATAAATTGGAGTCCTTTAGCGTTGAAATTATTTTTCGACCCTAAATCACGTATTTGGCGACGAATATTTCCGACGCCAAATAATTTTGTAACTAATATTTTCTACCATACACATAATTAATTAATTAATTACAATACAAAACAAACTAATATTACATATATGCATTACAATCAATTAATAACAAATTAACTAACTAACACAATGTACAAATAAAGATAATTACAACAAATTAGAACCCTAATTTTTTTAATAATAAATATATAAAAAAATAATTATTAGACATTATAAAAAATTATATCTTTATTTTTATACAATAAAATTATACAATATAATTATTAAACATTATATTAAACTCATCAACATCACCAATTAATTAATTATTTATTTAAGTATACACATAATTAATTAATTAACACATAATTAATTAATTAATTACAAAATAAACTAATTAATCTCACATATATGAGAAGGGTCGGTGGTTTTGGGCTTATACCATTTAACGTAGAAATAGAAACTCTCGACACTAAATGTTAAACTTTTAGCTTCGAAATATATTTTCGACGCTAAGGGTAATGGAATTGTCGGTGGAGACATTGTCAGAATCTTTTAGCGTCGAAATATATATTTCGACACAAAAGGTATGACTTTTAGCGTGGATATATTATATTCAACGCAAAAGGGAAAAAATTTAGCGTCAAAATAATTTTCAACGCTAATGTACGCTAAAGATATATTAGTTGCGTCGAAATAATTTTCGACGCAGATGATTTAATCCTTTTGTGTTGAATACTGATTTTCGATGCAAAAATTTATCTTTAGCGTCGAATTATTTTTCGACGCTAAAAGTAACATTTCTTGTAGTGTATGGCCCCCAGAATTTTTTTTATTATAACTTCTAAATTATTATTTGTGCAATTAACTTTACAAATAATAGAATCAAATAAAATCACACAAAGATTGATAACAAATGCTTTTGTTATTATTTAATTATCAAAAGGTCGATCCATTGTTCTAGGGTTTTCGCACTATTTATAATACTTTGTTACAAGGAAAATAATCTGGCAGCGGTTACATTCACGTTTCCCACTAACTGGCCACTCCCTAGAATCTCGGAATTTCCATATTCTGGGCGATTATCCAACTTAAAGAAACGGAAAGTAATTAATTGGTTGTCTGATTAATTGTTTAGAAGATTCGTATCATTAAGAAGCTGATATTTCGGGTCTATTCCTTGCGTGACCTATACTTGCTTTCGTGGTAGTCAAGTCCGATAGGACTTCCCACTAGCGAGCCCTGAATTTAGACTCTGATGGAGGTCTTGACTTCAGACCCTGATGATGGTTTTGTTACCAGGCTGTGATGACAAGAGACCCTAAAACCTGATCTTGATGGAAGGTCCTAAAGCTCTCTGTGTCTCGCCACGTGTCAATTTTCCAAGTGCTTGATTTTCTCTCAAACATTCCCCTTTTTATTTGCGTCATTTTTTTAAAGAAAAATGGCAGAAATAAACTGTCTTTTCGAATTTCAGATATCAAAATATATGGACCTTACTGAGAGGGTCACGCCAGAGAGTCCGAAGATGGGCCCTGCCAAAATGGTTTTGACGATCTTGACCCGGCTTTGCTTTCGGGTGCTATAGAGCCTCCGGGTGTTGCTGCAACCCCAGGATGTTGTGAGTCCCCATTGCCCTTCTAGAGGTGACAGTTTCTTCTGAGGCTATTGTACTGGCTTTTCTTAAAAGGTGACTAGTTAAGAGGTTGCTCCTAGGAGTTCTGAATTACTGGTTTCGTCTTCTCTTCTAGATGGTTAATGTTATTGTGTTTGCCTCGTAAAAAACTTACCAGTAAACCTCAATTGGGATAAAACCTGAATGAAGGGAAAATAATATAACATACGACGATTAAGATAATAGATGTCTCATCCTGGTCCGATAGCACCTCCGCACATGTTGGACTTATAGGTTTTTCACACATGCTTAGACACCACCTCTTGATCTCGTTATCCCTGAGACACCTTATCTCGAAAAGTCATCGATGAAGACAAACTTCCTCTATTAAGTTGCTATTAAAGTCGACTTGAAATTCAATAGCAGTATTCCTTGAAATTCTCCATTAGTCCATGCAGTCTCAGTTTCTGCAGCTTCTCCGCAACTCATATCATCTTGGCTTTCTAACAACTTTCCGCCTGGGTGTCGGGTCTACCTACTCTCACGATGGTGCGAATCTCTCTTGGCCCATTCTAGAGTTGTATGCTCTTGCATTAGTTTCTCCTACCTCTTTGGCTCTACCGGCCCTTGCTATAGAGTCTTCCTTTGTTGCTTTGCCAGTAACTATGCCATCAGTTGTCTTTTTTACTATCTAGATTTCTGATGGTAAACCACATTCTGATCTGATTATAACCCTCTGACCTAACACACATGGGCTCTGACCTGAAGCTGAGACAAACTCATGTCTTGACCTTGTCGAGTCAACACCTGATTGAAGCTAGCTTCTGTCCTGAATTTATCTTATGAACTAAGTCTATCTCATGTCCTGTCTTTAACAATTCAACTCCTAATATGACCTGACGTTCACGTGGTCCTGATCCGATGGGTTCTGCCCTGATAGGCTTGAACGGGCTTGATTGATTTGGTCAACATCTGACTTGATCAAACAATAGAATCAAATAAAATCCACAAAGATTGATAAAAAAAATGTTCTTGTTATCGCTTAGTTATCAAAAGGTTGATCACTTATTTTACGGGTTTTTACACTATTTATAATACTTTGTTACAAGGAAAATAAACTGGCAGCGGTTACATTCACGTTTCCCACTAACTGGCCACTCCCTAGAATCTCGGAATTTCCATATTCTGGGCGATTATCCAACTTAAAGAAATGGAAAGTAATTATTGGTTGTCTGATTCATTGTTTAGAAGATTCGTATCATTAAGAAGCTGATATTTCGGGTCTATTCCTTGCGTGACCTGTACTTGCTTTCGTGGTAGTCAAGTCCGATAGGACTTCCCACTAGCGAGCCCTGAATTTAGACTCTGATGGAGGTCCTGACTTCAGACCCTGATGATGGGTTTTATTAACAGACTCTGTTGACAAGAGACCCTGAAACCTGGTCTTGATGGGAGGTCCTAAAGCTCTATGTGTCTTGCCACGTGATCATTTCCTAAGTGCTTGATTTTCTCTTAAACATTCCCTCTTTTATTTGCGTCATTTTTTTAGAGAAAAATGACGGAAATAAATTGTCTTTTCGAATTTCAGATATCAAAATATATGGACCTTACTGAGAGGGTCACGCCAGAGAGTCCGGAGATGGGCCCTGCCAAAATGGTTTTGACGATCTTGACCCGGCTTTGCTTTCGGGCGCTATAGAGCCTCCGGGTGTTGCTGCAACCCCAGGATGTTGTGAGTCCCCCTTGCCCTTCTAGAGGTGACAGTTTCTTCTGAGGCTATTGTACTGGCTTTTCTTAAAAGGCGACTAGTTAAGAGGTTGCTCCTGGGAGTTCTGAATTACTGGTTTCGTCTTCTCTTCTAGATGGTTAATGTTATTGTGTTTGCCTCGTTAAAAACTTACCAGTAAACCTCAATTGGGATAAAACCTGAATGAAGGGAAAATAATATAACATACGACGATTAAGATAATAGATGTCTCATCCTGGTCCGATAGCACCTCCGCACATGTTGGACTTATAGGTTTTTCACACATGCTTGGACACCACCTCTTGATCTCGTTATCCCTGAGACACCTTATCTCGAAAAGTCATCGATGAAGACAAACTTCCTCTATTAAGTTGCTATTAAAGTCGACTTGAAATTCAATAGCAGTATTCCTTGAAATTCTCCATTAGTCCATGCAGTCTCAGTTTCTGCAGCTTCTCCGCAACTCATATCATCTTGTCTTTCTAACAACTTTCCGCCTGAGTGTCGGGTCTACCTACTCTCACGATGGTGCGAATCTCCCTTGGCCCATTCTAGAGTTGTATGCTCTTGCGTTAGTTTCTCCTACCTCTTTGGCTCTACCGGCCCTTGCTATAGAGTCTTCCTTTGTTGCTTTGCCAGTAACTATGCCATCAGTTGTCTTTTTTACTATCTAGATTTTTGATGGTAAACCACATTCTGATCTGATTATAACCCTCTGACCTAACACACATGGGCTCTGACCTGAAGCTGAGACAAACTCATGTTTTGACCTTGTCAAGCCAACACCTGATTGAAGCTAGCTTCTGTCCTGAATTTTTCTTATGAACTAAGTCTATCTCATGTCCTGTCCTTAACAATTCAACTCCTAATATGACCTGACGTTCACGTGGTCCTGATCTGATGGGCTCTGCCCTGATAGGCTTGAACGGGCTTGATTGATTTGGTCAACATCTGACTTGATCAAACAATAGAATCAAATAAAATCCACAAAGATTGATAAAAAAAATGTTCTTGTTATTGCTTAGTTATCAAAAGGTTGATCACTTATTTTACGGGTTTTTACACTATTTATAATACTTTGTTACAAGAAAAATAAATTAGCAGCGGTTACATTCCATTCACGTTTCCCACTAACTGACCCACTCCCTATAATCTCAGAACTTCCCTATTCTGGGCGATTATCCAACTTAAAGAAACAGAAAGTAATTAATTGGCTATCTGATTCCTTTTTTAGAAAATCTGTGTCATCAATGAACTGATATTTCAGGCCTATTCCTTGTGTGACATGTGTTTACTTTCGTGAGAATCAAGCCTGGTATGGACTTTCCATTAGCGAGCCATGAATTCAGACTCTGATGGAGGTCCTGAATTCAGACACTGGTTATGGGTTTTGTTATCAGACTCTGATGACAAGAGACCCTAAAACTTGGTGTTGATGAGAGGTCTTGAAGCTCTTTTCGTTTGTCATTTGTCGATTTCCTAACGTACTTGATTTTCTCCTAAACAATTACTAATGGGTAAGGGTCCCAAATTTTTATATTGTAATATTATATTAAGGTCAAAGGATCATAAAATATAAAAACAACTTTAAGCCTCGAGGACCGACCCGTAAATAAACGTATAAATATTATCAAATCGCTTAAAAACTTTTTGTCTCACTCTTTCTCTTACTCTCTACGCAGTTAAAATCTATCCATACCATCTACAATTTCACAACAATACTCCATATATATTCATTTCCAACCATAATGATGACACATTTGAGCATTAGCTTCATAATAACTATTTTAATATCTTAAAAGATTCAAACCATAAAGTAACATATCAAGCATATGGGGATGACGATGAACAACATATTCATCCCTTGAAAACAAACAACTCTCTTTTTATCTACTACTAAGGAAAAATGATCAAGTACTCGCCCAAAAACGAGGGGAAAAAAAGAAATGAAATCATCACACAAACTTGTTGTTCATAGCTAGGGCAGTGCATTTTTTTTTTTTTTTTTTTCCATTTTCCATTTTTTCAGATAAGCTGCTGCCGACGACTTAGTTAATTAAAGTCGAGGTTTTATTTTTCTGATCAAACATTTTCTGCATACGGAGGGAGGAGAGGCTGAGTAAGAGAGGTCTTGATGTGGCTTGTTGATCTGTTGTTATTGTTACCGTGCTCTTGAGTGGACTGAATCATAAGCTTTTCCATTGATGCAAACTTCTTTTCTTCACTTTTACCCCAAAGCACTAGGTACAATCCCACTACGATCAGCACTGCCCCAATAATCCTGTACATTAACAACCACAATAAACAAAATGTCAAGTGTAAGTTACAGGTAAATTGATCCTATGGTTAGGATACAATATGAACCCACGTACCCGCCCAAATAGAATTCTTCGCCTAAAGCGAAGGAGGCCATAATGGCGACGACAAGAGTTTGAACAGGTTGATACACAGCAACGAAGACAGGACCCCCTCTGTCGATGCACCATATCTGTACAGCAAATGCTATCCCTGATGCCACCACTCCCTATAATGTAAAAAAAAAAAAAAAAAAATTAGCTTTAATTTCTTTTTCAAACAATACCTCACTTCTCTTCATTATTGCATAAAAACTCCTGTACAAGAGGAGAATCTAGTGCACGAAGGCTTTCGTCATTCGAGATCTAGCAATGACCAATATACGCAATCTTATCCCTATAAGCAGAGAGATTGCTTCTAAAATTCGAATCCCTGATGATGATAAATCAGAATGGAACAATATTTGTTGCTGCGCCAGGTCTCACCCTTATATAAACTTTTATGAATAAAAAAATGAATTAACTAGGAAATTTAGATACTAACAGCATAGAGTATGGCGAAGACTTCTTCACCAGTATGGAAAATCCAAGCTTCTAGGCTTCTCTCAAAGATGGCAGCGATGATAACGAACTGAATTACTCCAAAGAAACATGTGTAAGTGGTGACTGAAAGGCGAGCTGGATACTTCTTCAGTACTGGTGCTTGTAACACGAGCCAGCCAGACCAGGAAAGACAATGGCCAATCAAATAGATACAACCCAAGGTCCAGTTCTTGCCCTTTGCATCTCCCAATGAAACTAATATTTGTGTGGGTTGGTTCATTGGGACAACTGGGCTGTATATTGTAGGACCTTTATATAAAGTTATAACAGAGGCCCCAGCCACGCAAAAGAGTGTTCCTATAACTTTTGCAATGCCATCTTTTCGGTCGAACCTCACTTTCTCAATCCTGGAAAAAAAAAATGGTAAAAAGTTTGTTGCACAAAAAATAGTTTTTGGAGATGGGAACTAGTGTGGTACATGCCTGAGTACGGCTGCCATGAGAAAGGTAATGGCAGGAACGGAGTTTTGGATGGCCGAGGCGAACGTCGGCGTCGTGTTGTCCAAGCCCAGCAAGTAAAATCCTTGATTTGCTGTTATTCTGTCGTGTAAAAAAATAGTAAGTTTAGTTTGCTATTTAAAATATGAATTGGTTTCAGTGTTATCCTTGAAATATTATGTTTATAGAGTGATTAATCCAAGTTTGATTAGTACCCAATAAGCGAGAGGACAAAAAACTGCAGAAGAAAATTGAGATTGATTGCTGGTCTCTTCTTCCTGAACAAAAGAAAAATTTTAAAACTTATTACTATATATGATCATTTAAATCATGAATTTGGATTTTGTTAACTGTTGAACACAAAGTTCAACTCAGCACCGATCCATATATGAAAATTAACACAGAGAAAAGATGAGGAGTGATACTTTTCAAGGAAATATGCAAATGGAAGGAGCAGAAGGAAAGCGATGATGTTTCTATAAACAGCAAACACAATCTTGCTAGTGCCCAAGTTGAGGGCAGCTCTAGAGACCACATGGAAACCGGCATAGCCGAACTGCAAGGCCAACATGGCCAAGTGCAGCTGAAACCTTTCAGGCACAGAGCACATTCTCCTTAGAGAATTAGCTGATCCAGGCGCTGTATCAGCCATTGAATATGAAATTTAACTAATTAAACAAAACAAAGTAAAGAAAAGGGGAAGTGGTGTGAGGGGTTAGGGGAAAGAATAGGTGGTATAAATATAGTTGTGTGTATGCCCACATGGGCCCAATTTCAACTGTTGCATGCCCTTAAAATGTTTTCGGCTGTCACCCACATTCTTTAATTTCATTTTCATCCTTGGACCTCATCATCAGCTGAGAAGACTGTTAGCCTATTTACGGTTTTATAGGTATCGCAGAGAAATTTTTCTAATTTCAAAATTTTTTTTTTACGCTATTAAAATAAACTATTTATTTTAATATTAAATCCTAAAACCAATTTTAAAAATGTCCAAAAAACCCTTTAGCCGAAAATTAGTATAAAGTGTAAACTTTTGCATTTTTATTATTTTATTCTAAAAATGTCAATTACACATTTAAGTTTTCAAAAATGATACACTCACACACACTTTTACTTAAAGTTTTACAAACTCTCTCACTGTAGCTACAGTGATTTATCACACACACTTTTACTTAAAGTTTTACAAACTCTATCACTGTAGCTACAGTGATCTACAGTAAATCACTGTAGTTACAGTGAGAGAGTTTGTAAAACTTTAAGTAAAAATGTGTGTGAGTGTATCATTACTCTTAAGTGTTTCCAAAACACTATCAAAATGATTAGTATACTTCTAATATACTTAATTACATCCATAAAATGAAAGCCCCAATTTTAGTATTAGGCATAAATCCTAATTTATCTAATTAATGAAATTAACCAAATAACAGTAAAATTAACTTTCATTCAAGCTTCAATCTAAACTTTCCAACATCTTAACTATCTCACCACAATAAAAAACATACGAGAACAATTCTAGGTTTTTATAAAGTGGTAGAAATGTTAACTCATCATTCCTTAACCAAATTAAACTTCAATAACACTTATTAAGCTTAAAAGATTATCACACATGCATACTTTCTTCCCAACAAACTTCCAACAAGCAAAATGCATATTCAAGAGGAGGAAAAATAAATAATAAATCATATGTATTCAAATAAGGGAAAGGGAAACAATTTCCTAATGAAAGGATTAAAGAAACTTACCAAAATTCCAATTCTTCAATAAAATTGCTTTAGGATTTGATTTCCCCAATTTTCTCTCACTTAAGGTTCTTTGGGAAGTCTTTTTCTTTTCTTATTTAAAGAACAACAACAACCATCTAATTAAAATGGCCATCTTGGCCGAGAAAAAGAGAGGGGGCATTTTGGGAAATTTTTTTATTTCAACCATTTTAAAACAAATTATCTACATCCACTAACACCTAACTAATTCCACATGTACCCATTAAAATAAAACACATGTCATAAAAATATGACATATACTTATGTATATAAAATTAATTAATTAATTAACCTTTAACTAATAAATTCAATTAATTTAAATATATCGTGTATTTTTACATTTACAGTAAATGACAAAAATACATCCATGGGTAATATGTGTCAAAAAATATTTGATAATTAATTAATGTGCATCTAATCAAATTATGTATCTAATAATATACACATTAATTTAGGAAATTACCGAATGCCCCCGCATATGAAATTTCCATTTAACCGTTAAAAGATTTACGAATAATCGATATTATTCATAATAAATTACCCTAGTGCTCTACGAGTATTTTTAATTATGTGAGACTCTTTAAGTTCAGGTATATACGTCAAGAAATCTAATTTCGTGTCCATAATTCACCCACTCTTAAATTATAACGACCACATGTATTCTCGTTGAACTATATAAGTCGAGATATTCACATACGTATAATCATTCCATCATAGGCATCCACATAAATATCAAAGACATAGATATAATCGTCAAATCTCATAAGGTATAATCTCATCGACGTATAGATCTGTGATTTCTCAATAACACTCAGAACTTATTTCCGAGTGTACCATGGTCATGGATTTGACAAATCACAATCTCATGAAGTGGACACATAAATCATGTACGTAGGATTGACAGATCTTCTCTGGATACATTTCTAGATACATCACTGGATATCATGACCATCAAAGAAATTATTCATACACGTATTTATAGGAAAATACATGATAAATTGACACGTCGAGTACCAACTCCAACAAAGACAACACTAACCCCATTACAACAATATATACATGATCATGAACAGAGAAGAGCAAAAAAAAAAGAGATTTGAGATTATTAATTATGTAACAGGTTCTGTTTTGGCAACATGCCAAAAACGATAATTGAATGTAAATCGTGTGAGCCGGCTGTTGACGACTGTTTTTGATTGCAAGAGCAATATGGTAAATTAACCCCTCGAATAAACCCCTCTAACAATGAATTTGTTTGGTTAGCAGAGAACCAAAGTAAAATTAGCAGGCAAACAAGATAACACAAAGTTTACATGGTTGTGAGATGCGAAATTCGCTAACCCTTGAATCTGAACCTTCAACCCCTTTATATAATCTTCCAAATTCACTATTCCACCGCCAATGAGGTCAGCCCATGTCACTTTGCCATCATTACCACCATAAGTTTCCTCAACTACCCTTAAATACACCAATCAGAATAGCCCATTTCATTATCTATGTACCGTCCTATGGCGGCTCTGCTCTGCAACCTCTTGCCACTGCATCAGCCTATAGCGACTAGCATGAGCTACTTCCAATGAGAACTATTGTTTTTCCTATAATCATCATTAGCCTTCTAGAAGCTTATCCTCTCAACTAGGGCATACGTCACATGACTTCAACACAGGTCAATATGTGATCCCATCTTCATTCCTCGGGTCGGCACACCGAGGTAGATGAAACTATAAAAGCTTTCATTTAGTTCTTCTCAACTAGGACTGGCTTCATTGTCAAAAATCCATCGGGTCAGGTTTCACAAAACTCTTAAGAACCATCAAATCAACACCTCCAGGTGGTCGGGTTGGTATCCCAACTTGCTTCATCATCAACAAGTTCTATCTTTGGGAGAACCTTTCTACACAATGAGGTCGGGTTCCTCCATCAAATCCCCTATATCTCGCTGGGCCCTTAGGCTTTTTCATACATTTTTAGCTACGTACAATACTTGTTCTACCCATGCTCGGTATTTGAACCTTCATCAGGGTGAAAAACCACCATCAACATTTATACCATAGCTTTTGGTATCAATGAGTTGATGTCGGGGAACTTTATAAAAGATGATGGTGCAGGTAAATAAAAATCGACTTCATGTCCTGAGGTATTGCTCCTTGAAAATGCTATATCACCTCAACTTTTTCTAGGTTCATACTCCTCATGCTAGTTGTTGTGTATACTGCCATAGATGCCATTTTTTATTACGATTGTATTTCTTTCATCGCCAATTGAAAAGGCATTCCTAGGGCTTTTGAATCGTCCCTAGGAATATGTGATGGCATAATGGTCTTCTATAATGCATATCACATATGTCAAATATTTTTCTTTTCGACTCCCCAATGTGCTAAGTGTCGCACCCATGATTCACACGCCAAAAATCGTGTGGCTAGGATGAACGGAACTTGTGGCTCTCATATGAATCCTTGATCTAAGCTCAACGATGATGATTGCGTCCATACTTTTCATCAATCCATAACTTCCATCCCAAATCAACGATCAAGATCTTCCCGAGCTACCTATTTAATAGCCACGCCATTCGCCTTCCCTACTTTTGCCAACTTTGCTTCCCCAAACCACTCTCAATAACTCAAGCGTCCTCTACAACTCCGACATTCTTCAACAATTTTGTCTAATCAACCTTCGTCTTCAACATACAAGTAAGGGCTCTTGAATTATTTTCTCTATTTTCTTCACACTAAGAATGCTTTACATTTACAATTGATTTGCAATAAATATGAAGAATGTACGCCTTGTTTAATAGCATTTTATGGGTTTGTTTGTAGTTTTGGGTTAGATTACTACATGTTTATGTGTTTTTGGGTTTATAATATTGTTGAAGGGGTGTATGTTTTTGGTTTGTGTTTGGTTTTGTTGATAGGTAGAGTTGGTTGTGCTATTGTTTGCAGATTTACTATTCCACCATTCTTATGGCATTTAAAACTTTCTAGGGTTAGTCACTTGGTAGGGATGACATTAAAAACCCTGGGTAAATAACAAGCCCAACTAACAATAGGAATATGCCCATACAAATTATAAATAAGGCTTAGTTTATTTTTGACTAACCTTCGTCATCAAGTCACTTCTTAGGAATGTCAGACTCTTAATCCTTCGCTGTAATTCCACTCAACGTCTTGCCCCTCGAAGCACCTACCCCATGCCCAAACGAGCCAGTTGAAGTGGGAAGCTCAGGATCGGTGGGACTCAGTGACTATGATATAACACTGAACCCCTCGAAATTAGCAAACCAATCTTATCTGCAAAAGAATAACTTGTCTTGAGCCTACACCTTCTGCCTTAGACTTCGTCAACTTGGACATGGATAAGGTGTCTACCATCACCGAAGCTGAATTAGATCATCTAAGGAAGAGATTCAATATTCCCGAGTTGGTCAGCCTGAGCATTCCAAATGAGGATGGTCTGGCAAGCCGACCAAATGGTGGTCAAGTTGCCCTTTGTATGGTCTTATTCGACGTGGGTCTACGTCTTCCAATATGAGGGTATTTGGCTAAACTGTTAACTGTCATGAACCCAACCATGTGCCAGCTTAACTTGAACGGATTAAAGGTATTAGCCAGGCTCTATGTGATTTGGATCCGAGCCAAGCTAGGAGAACCGTAAGTTGAAGATGTAAAGAGATTGTACCGAATGAATGCTAACCCGAAGGAATATAAAAGTTGGTATTATTTGTCCTTCAAATCTAGAGGGAAATCATTGATCACAAACCTCTCAGTCACCAACAAAATTTTCAAGGACAAATGGTTCTGGGCCGGGGAGTATGGGGCACATATCAGATCATCGCCTGTTAGGAAATATTGGGGTCGACCGTTTTCAGGGTTGGAGGTAAAGTCCTGACCCTCTGACCACTTCTTCTTTACTCCCTTAGGATTTTTATTAACATAATTTTTGGATTTGTAGTCTACTGAGGTGATCCTTCAAAAGTTCGTCGCGAGGTTCGGGCGAGGGTGAAGCTTGCATCTCAGTTTACAGGCCATACAAAGACATCTTTAACCCTTCCTCCTTCGCCGTTACGAGTCTCATCCCGAGCACCCTCTATTGGTTGAAAAACAGTTAGGTAAAGACTGACTAACTGACTCACTTTTTTTCATTCATTCTTACTATTTATTTACAATTGATTCTTGCATTTTATATTTACCAACCCGATCTTCAATTCATTTTTAACCTAGTGTTTTCTTGATGTAGGCATGTCGGGTTGAAGGCCCAACCCGTTTTAATTTGCCCAGGAAGCCAAATGTCGAGTCCAAGGCGGTTTTTACGAGAGTCGCTCTTGACTCACCACAAAATTCCTGCATCATAATAACAAAAAGCCCCAATGCAAACCTCTGCCACACCGACCCAAATCGAAAATACTCCTCCACCAAGACAAACTCAAATACCATCTGTTTAAATATCACAAACACCAGCCGCACCCCAAGTGTCTAAAAAAAGACGTTTCCATTAGGTCGGGGGAGAGACTTTTAAAGAAAACCTTGAGTATGCCCCGCTGAAGAAGACTACTACCCCTCGCGGAAAGTCCCTGGCCACTTCTTTTTCTAAGAATGGGGAGCCTATACTTTAGGCGTAGATAACCCCCCGGAGAATACGGGGGAAAGCCTAGCCCACTTCATGCCGACCATCAACTATTTGGCCTAACATATGGACATCAAGAGGGTCTTGGCCTATGAGCGCATATCCTCCGATGAGGTCGTCCAGAAAGTGGGCTGCCTCTAATCGAAGGTAATTGCTCTCAACTTAGCCTTTTGCTTTAACTATTTTTTCACAAATTGACCCGCTATTTTCATGTGCAAATCACTTATCTTCAGGCCACCAACATGGACTACTTTCAAGTATCATTGCTGAGGGTGATCAGACTTACATGTTCTAAAGCAAGTTGACTGAGAGGGAGCATAAGTTGCAGAAGAAAGTAGAGGAGGCCAAATGCGAAGCTGAATCTATTTGTCAAGCCCTCCAAATATCCAGAACGGATGGATGAAGCCTGAACTGAGGTCATCTCCAAGGCTTTTGAACTTAAACTACATCATGCAAAGACTGCCATTGTTGAGGGGAAGCTTGGCGAAAAGGAAACGAACCTGGAGAAAGCCGGGGATAAGTTGGCTAAGACAAATGATGAATTGGCCAAGACCCGAGCTGAGCTAAATGATCTGCAAGCCAACCTTGAAGACCCATTGAAGATGCCAAAGATGATACAAGGGTCGACAGTTTAGAGAAGTCCCTGGAGCTGATCAGTTAGACATACCCCGACTTCAACTTAAGTGGGCTGCAAAAGGTCCTCCAGGTCGTCAAGGGGAAAATAACCCTTGAGAAGACCTTCCTTGATCTAGCCCCTGACCTCGGTGCCTCATACTACTGATACTTCTGCTCCGGCAAAAGATATTCCTAACCTATTTTCTCATGTAACCGATCTCCCCCTACGAAAAATCCTGTGGGGCCCCAAAATGTAAATTGAACAATAATAAAAATTTCATTTTGTATACTCTCATGTATTTTTTCAATTTTCACACCGAAGCACACACTGAGAAAAGACCCGATCTGGGGCACCCTCTTATTTCAACACTTAATAAAATTCTGAGTTTGTATAATCAACCTTAATAATCAAGTTGTTAACATAACCAATCTAGGCTCATCAACTGATCTAGCTGACCCAATAAGGGTCTTTCTTCCCAAAACCATATTGATGCATGGGCATAACAATGAGCTAACTCATTCTAATAATCTAATCTTGACCAGACCATTAGCCCGTCTTTCTCCACTGCGATTTAACAATAAGGCCATGTATTCCCTCCCCGATATCATGAGATAACTTTCAACACTTAAAAAATTACGAATCTCTTCAAAGGAACCCTTTGTCGTGGTCCCATATTCAAATAACCCACAAATGACCCATCCTCTTGAAGGACATTCTGACGCCTTGAGGCTGTCATTCCACTCTTTTAGGCCGACCTAAGTCTGCAGAAGTTGGTATTTGCCTACATTTTAAGGCTGGATTCCTCATCTCCATTCTTTTGCTAACTCGTCATGTTCATTCCCAATCCTATGAGCGTTTGACCTTATATATTTTTCACCTTGGCAAGATCTTGGGGGAAAACTCAATCCCTAAACTATAATCCCGAGGAAATTTGGCCTTTTGTGTTTCTCGTCTTACTATGGTCAGTGAGAGATTCCAACCCCACACCATTCATTATACCAAGGCCCCGGTGGAACTAATCTGACCCCGGACCGCTCAACAAACCTGGCCATAAAAGAATTTCCTCCTTGCGCCAATCTAGCAAGGCCATGTGGGGAATACTCTGACCCCATGCTAATAGATACAATAAAGACTCAGTAGAAAGAATCCAACCCTAAGCCAACACAATCACTTGTCTACAAAGGAATGATCCTTCCTTGCGCCAATCTAGCAAGGCCATAGAGGATACACTCTGACCCCACTCCAATAGATACAATAAGGCAATGACAGAACGAATCCAACCCCGAGCCTTTCAACAGACTTGGCCACAAAGGAATGATCATTCATTGTGCTAATTTCACACAACATAAGGTCTCGGTGGGATGCACCCAACCCCAAGCCATTCAATAGACTTAGCCACAATAGAATGATTCTTCCTTGTGCCAATTTCACATAACATAAGTCATCAGGGGACGTACCCAACCTCGACCCATGCAAATCATAAAGACTTTCGATGGAATATTTTCAACCTCAATTCATCCCTACAAGCATTGGCAATGACGTCTCATAATAGGCTATACAAATAAAAAATGACAAGTGTAATAGGCTGATGTATCACACACTTTGCACCGACCCAAAAGTATTGAGGCAACTGAGGCAGCGTCTTGTCTCATGTTACCTTAAAAAATAATTTCAGACCTCACATTCCAAACGTCTCGTGCGAACCAAGCTACGATCAGGGGGCGGCAAATGGAATGAGGGCATTTTCCTCCTGATGCATTCTTGTCTTCCGTGTGTTATCCTCTTATAAATCATTTGAGGCAACTGAGGCAGCGTCTTGTCTCATGTTACCTAAAAAATAATTTCAGACCTCACATTCCAAAAGTCTCGTGTGAACCAAGCTACGATCAGGGGGCGGCAAATGGAATGAGGGCATTTTCCTCTTGATGCCTTCTTGTCTTCCTTGTGCTATCCTCTTACAAATCTGAGAATAGATGGCTAGCGCCATATGGGTATTCCTCCTCCCCATTCTAGGTATATCCCGAGGCTACAAACGCCATTGAGGCCCATGAGTCTTGTCTGTGCTATGTACCTCCAACGTTCTTTCTATGGGCAGAAAACATCATGGGAGAAATATGTCTCCCCATGCTATGAAAACTTGAGGACTGTAGTACCTCAAAGCTTTCTTCATTCCCCACGTCATATGGTAACCTTGGAGGGACAATCGCCATGCCAGTTCTCTCGTTGAGCGTGCTATGGTTGCACCGATGAGCCAAACACCACGCGAGTCTTCAATGTCTTTGAATGTGCATGTCAATAGGTATAAACATTCCAGTCGAGGGGTTTGATAATGACACCAAGACTGGTATCCCACGGTGGTGTGCGCTTTCCGCACTTTTGGCTTATACCTTGATGCCGACCACGAGTATTCCTAAGAATATTAAATATATATTTCCCATTCAAATAATGAACAAGCGTATAAAAGTACAAGTCATTATTGTAAAGGGAAAGCCCTATATTATTATTATGTATCTAATATCCATCTTACAACTCTTTGCGGGATATTATAAGAGATGCTTTGTTAAAAGTACCTTTACAGCATTTCTATGCTCCAAGGATTTTTGAGCCGGTGCCGTCATGATGCTCAAGTGATATGCACCCGACCTGATAACCTCTGCAACCTTGTAAAGTCATTCCCATTTTTCTCCCAGTGAGCCTTCCTCGGGCTTCTTCATGTTCACAGTGACATTTCTTTGGACCAAGTCCTCAGGATGAAAGGTTCACACTTGAACCTTTTTGTTATAGAAGCGGGCCATCCTCTGCTAATATATGGCCACTTTGAGTGGTGACTTCTCTCTATTTTCCTCCACTAGATCCAGGTCGCGCCTGAAGAGACCCTCATTCTATATTTCCTCAAAGTATTGGCTCGATGGGTCATCATCTTGATCTCTATTAGGATTATTACTTCACCCATAAGCCTTTACATGACCCGAGCCTTGTCTTCAAATTATTCTTAATTATTTTGTTTTCCGCTTGGATTTTGGATGAGCAAGTTATACAAATCTTAGAGCGATTATGAGATCTTCACAGAGCTTCTTGAAGCCCGTATTATCAAACTATTTTTCATTGTCTTTGATGATGGCCTAAAGAATCTCGAGACGACATACATATCCTTCTTCATAAAGTCAGTGGCTTTCTTCTCAGTTATTATAGACAACGGCTCGACCTCCACCTACTTGGTGAAATAAGCATTTGCCATAATTACATAATTGGCCTGACCCATTCCCGTAGATAGTGGTCTAATAAGATCCAAACCCCTTTGAGCAAATGGCCAAGGACTCGACAAAGTCGTCAACTGCTCATGTGGTTGCTTGGGCACGTTTGCATTCCTCTGGCATCCATCACATGCTCGGGCTATGTCGAGCCCGTCCTAATGCATCATTGGCTAGTAATAACCTTGTATGAGTGCTTTGTGATCAATCGATCTCCTACCAGCATGATTCATGCAGATGCCTTCATGGATTTTCTTCAGCACATAATTAGCTTCCTAGGCCCAAGACACCTTAAGTAGGGCATTGTGTTGCCCTTCTCTAACGCACCCCATCTATCAGGCAAAATGTACACTATGATATTTCAGCCTCCTCGCTTTCTTCTTATTCCCTGGTAAATCTCTAGACTTCATGTACCTCTTGATCGGGTCCATCCATGTTGGCTTAACTTCAGTCTCTATTTCCATGACACCCCATCCTCCCATATTTTTCGGTTTAAAGATCTCCAAAGGAATGACCCATCGAAATTTAGACTTGATGGATGATGCCAATCGGGCCAACGAATCTTCACGTTGGTTATTTTCCCGATCGACATGCTCAATATGACATTTCTCATTCCTTCTAACCACTTCTTCACCTCCGTGAGGTATGCTATCTTGTTGGGCTCCCCTGCTTGAAACTCATCATTCAACTACTAGATGGACAATTGAGAATCACTCATTACAATCACATCTCTTACCCTAACTACATCACAGAGCCTTAACTCGGCCAGGATCGCCTCGTACTGAGCCTCATTACTAGTTGCTTCAAACGTAAATCTCAATACGTAGTTCAGCTCCTCATCCTATACATTACTGAGGATAACTCCAGCCCCTTATCCTTGCGAGTTGACCGAGCCATCAATAAATAACTCTTATTTCTCCTCTTCCCCGACCATTATGACTTGGGGTCTGGTGAATTCTGCCATGAAGTAAGTTAGAGCTTTCATTTTAATTGAAACCAGGGGCAGGTAACATATATTATATTCGCTAAGCTCTACAAATCATTTTACCGCAGGACCCAATGTCTCAAGTTTATGCAGTATTTTTCTTAGTGGATGGTCGGTATATACCTTGATGGGGGGGCTTGGAAGTAAGGTCGTAACTTCCTTGCCGCAGTCACTGAGGACATGGACGTCAACACATGGGCCAAATATCATGTCTTTGCATCTAATAATGCCTTGCTATTATAATATATCGACCTCTGAATTTTATCTATTTCTTGTACTAATAATAAACTTACAACATGCTCTGAAACAACTAAGTACAAAAATAACATCTCAGCCGGAATTAGTTTAGCCAGGAGTGGAGGTTGGGTCAGGTACCCTTTAAAGTGTTGAATGCCTCCTCGCACTCGCTCGTACACTCGATATCTTTCTTCACCTTCTTGATTAGCTGAAAGAAGATATGACACTTATCGGTGGCATTAAAAATGAACCGGTTAAGTGCTGCCAAATTACCAGTCAAACTTTGTACTTCTTTTACCGTCTTTGGTGATTTCATCACAGTACCGCCTGATCTTCTGAGGATTTTCCTCGATGCCTTTAGCACTAACCATGTACCCCAAAAAATTCCCAAAGAATACTCCAAAGGCACAATTCTCTGAATTCAGAGTCATCTCAAATTTCCTTAAGAGTTTAAAATTCTCTCTGAGGTCCATCGAGTGATCCTCAGACTGAACTGTCATGGATATCATATCATCGACATGGACTTGCATTTTCTTACTGATGAGGAGAATGAATACTCAATTCACCAACCTTGGGTACGTCACTCCATTATTCTTCAACCCGAAAGACATTATCTTATAGCCAATACAACCTCTGATCTGTGATGAATGATGTCTTTACCTTATCTTCGGGAAACATTCTAATCTGATTGTATCCCAAGAATGCATCCATGAAGCTTAGCAATTCGTGGCAAGCTGTTGAATCCACCAAATGGTCTACTTTAGGAAATGGGAAGTTGTCATTTGAGCAAGCTTTGTTCAAATCGAATAAGTCTAGACACATTCTCCATTTTATGTTGGCCTTTTTTACCAAGACTACGTTTGAGACCCACTCTGTGTATTTCACTTCTTTGATGAACCTTCCATATATCAACTAATCTACCTCTGTATGAATGGCCTCATATTGCTCTTGGTTGAATATCCTAATTTCTGCTTCACCACCATACAATCCTTGTCAATTAACAGGTGGTGACTGATGACCTGAGGATCTATCATGGACATGTCTTTATGCCTTCATGCGAAGAGGTCTGCATACTCTCTTAGGAAGTCTATGAGCTTCCTATTCAGATTCTGCTTTAGCTCAACCTCAACCTTGACTAACTTCTCCAGGCTAAAAATTTGTATTGACTCAAGCTCATCTCATGCTCTTTCATAATGAGTGGAATCCTGGGTCGGGGATCTGCCGAATCAACCTCGACTGAGTCCTTTTCCCTTTCCTTCCCCTTTCTGCCTTATGACATCATCAATATATATGGTCTCAATAGATGTGACAAAAAAGCAACTTCTCGACACCTTCTGACTGCCGGATACTACCCCGACCCATCCCTGCTCAGAAATTTCAACTTCAAGTAGTAGCTCGACTTGGCTGCCCTAGATTTCATCGAAAATAGCCTTCCCAAAATCACTTTGTAGCTACTTAAACTTGTTGGGTTTTCTAGGTCAAACCAAGATCAAATTAAGCAATGAAATGTGCCAATACAACAAAGTAAAGTAGCGGAATTACTCACTTTGATCGGCTTTGCGATGCGTTGAACACAAAAATTTCTCCTTGAGACTCTCGGCCAAGCCCTTGGTTGTGCTCCTTGTGTTGATCTTCAAGCTCCAAGCTTTGAATGTAGATTCCATGCTCATAGATGGGTTTCCCTATCACATTTGAATGATCTCTTTAGTATGCTAGCACTTGGAAAAATTTGCAACAAATTGTTTCCCTAAGCCTTGTGTGACTCTCGGCCAAGCCAATAGAGGAGAGAAAAAATGGCACTTTGCCATGAGTGAGGGAGAGAAGAGAGAAGAGTTGTGTTGTATCTTTTTGATTTCAAAATCAAATAAAAGATATACCATTTGCAATTTTCCAAAAAAATTGGTATAAGGCATTAATGCCTTCAACAACTCACATCAATCAAAGAGTGACATGATGTCAATCACCAAAAAGTGACAAGATTTCAATCACTTGAGTGACTAATGATGTGACGAGTAATGTGACTTGTAGGCCCCACTTGATTCAAAATCCGAGTGGGCCCGCAAACACTCTCGGGCTCGGGTTTGCTAATTTCGAATTAACGAATTTTTCGTAAGGAGAGCGATTTTGACGTTCAGCTGCCATATTTCATAAATGAAACATGTAGCATCAACAAGCATTATCCAAATGGATTTAATCATGGCAACGGATAAAAGGTTTCGTCGCAATCGACACAATGTTGATAATGATACCCTTTTCGCTACAAGCCTAGCTCAGTACGTTGGTATTTTTCCATCAATGTATGTTTTCCTTGAAGACTTATACAGTACCAATAGGCACAATGCCTTCCGGTACATCAACCAGTGTCCAAACTTGGTTGGTATACATGGAATCCATTTCGGACATCATGGCACTTTGCCATAATAGGGAGTCGATACCTTGTATCATTTCCTCATATGTAGCCAGTTAGGATTCCTCAATAAGATTGACATCTTCATGAGGTGAGATCAGAAACCCATACCTCCCAGGTTGTTTTCTGACTCTCTCCGACTTACGTGGTTCTTGTGTTATTCAAAGATTATGGTACAATTTCATCCCTGGTGAACTGTTTGTGTTCCATTAACGAATCGGTGCCTGGAATAGTATTACTCCGATTTTCATCGAGTTTTACTTTCCTCCCACTTACCGCTGCATATAGGTATTCCTCTTAGGAAAACCGCATGGAAAGAACCAATTAAATTGTTCTCTTGTGAGTTGTATAAGTACTATACTTTGGTTACCCTTGGATAACCTACAAATTAGGCACTTATCCAATTTGGGTTCTAGTTTGGTATCATCCAAACATATGCCCACCATTCCCAAATCTTTAGGAATGAAAAAACCTGGTTTCTTTCCTGTTCATATCTAATATGAAATCTGTCTAACATATTTTCATGGAACCTTATTCAAAATAAGTTTGCGTTGTTTAATGTGTAACCCTAGAAGAAAAATGGTAGCTCAGAGCGACTCATAATTAACCTTATCATGTCTAACAAAATTCAGTTTCTCTGTTCGGACACACCGTCAATTTGAGGTGTTCCGGGAGGAGTCCACTGTGAAAGAATACTATACTATTTCAAATAATTGAGAAGCTTAATGCTTAAGTATTTCCATCACGGTCTAACTGTGATAGTTTTAATACTCTTGCCGATCTGTTTTTATACTTCGTGTCGAAACTCTTTGAATTTATCAAAAGTTTCCGATTTATGTTTCAAAAGAAACACATAACCATAACGCGATGCTACATCCGTAAAGGTTACGAAGTGTTCATATCCACCTCTAGGCTAGCTAGACATGGGCCCACTTATGTCACTATGAACGAGGGCTAACAGATCGGTGGCACTTGCTCTTTTACTAAGTAAAAGGTATTTTAGGCATTTTGCCTAATAAACTAGATTCGTCGACATTATTTGAATTAGAATCAAATTCGTCCTAGTATCCACTCTTCGAAAGTGTGGATATACGAGTCTTGTTAATGTGTCCCAGACAACAATGCCACAAATAAGTCTCATCTGATTAATTCAGTTTGAGCTATTTGTTTGTCATATTATACGTTTGAGATTCATTTATATTCAAAATATAAATACTGTTATTCACATCTAATGTGTTTATCTCAATATCATCTTTATAAAATAAAACACTTTAGTGTTCTAGAATATAAAGGTATACCCGCAACGGGTTAAACATAGATACAGAGATAATGTTTCTAGTCAAACTAGTTACATTATAACAGTTTCCTAATTTAAGTACACACCCGAAGGGTAGTTCCTAAATTTAGGTCTCTACGGTTAAAACAACGACTCTCGTCCCGTTTCTGACTCGTAGGTAAATCTCAACTGAAGTCAGTCTCTTGCTAATCAGTAGATTCTGCACATCAGTACATATTTATGTACCACATCTAGTATCAAAAATCCAATTTTGAAACTAGTAGTGAACATGTTTATGACAAACATGCTTGAAGCCGGAGCCTTGCCCCTCTTCACTTCCTTCATGTCTGCCTTGTCCATACGGCAGTCACGCTTCCAGTGACCCCGTTTGCCACAGTTTAGGCATACATCTTGGGATATGTCATTTGTCTTCCAAGAAGACAGTGATGATTTTGCCTTTGCCCCTTTTAGAAGCTCTGGCTTTGCCTCTTTGAGCATCGCCATCAACTCTCCAAGAGTTTTACTCTTAGTTCACAATGAACCGGCCCCAGCTTTCAGGTAGAGACTATAAGATCAAATCTTTGGTAGTCTCGTCCACGTAGGTAATGCCCACCTAACCTAGCTGATCGATGTCAGCAATCATCTGTGACACCTAGTGCTCGACAGATGTACCCTCTGACATGCACAAGCGAAAGAGCTTCTTTTGCAATTTGTACTTCTAAGATCTAAGAATAGATCTATGAGGATCTTTAATTTCATCATCATGGTACAAGTATCTAATCCTTAATTTTGACGACGGAATTAAAGAGTCATTGCATCAAGCATAAAGGATTGAGCACTAAAGTTATCATCACCATGAGTCTTCCAAAACTCATGCTCCATTATTTGCTCAACTCCGGGCTTAGGCCCAAGAGGTTGCTCTATCAAATAGAGTAACTTCTCAGTTCCCAGGACTATCCTGAGGTTTCATTCCCAATCTGAAAATTAGAGCCGTTTAAAGACATTTTCACCCAGGATTATGTTCTAAACGTTAATCTGTCAGTTATCTTGATTTCAATAGTCCAACTATCCAATCAACGATTTCGGGTACTATTGAATATAATGATTACTATAGTCTAACTATATAATCAACTATAATTTTATTGGGTTAAATTCAAATATATTGATTACTATAATCCAATTATATAATCAACTATAAATGAAGTAGTTTGAATACAGTCCAACTGTTTAATTTTAAAACAACAACTAAATATTAGTCCAACTAATATGTTTAAGTAATGACGAAAAATGAAATGAGCGCGTATTTGCAATTATCTAAACGAGATTGCAAATTTAATACTTGCCTCCCACTAATTTTCGGCGAGCCTCTAACCCTCTGTTGAGTACTTGGGAAACCTAGTTTCCTAGTGTGCTAGGATCCCGTTAAATAACACACAACCTTGACTTTGGCCAACAATTGTATGAAACTTAACTAGGTAGATCTCTAAGATCAATTAGATCTCATCCAATTCCTAGATCCAGTAGGTGGACATCCAGTCCGAAACATATATCTAATATATGTCAATATATCATATATATTTCCTAACCTTTTTCCTCTGAATCAACTAAGCCTTAGCTTTGGCACAACAAACTTAATGATTCCAGTTAAGCGAGACCCATTGACTTTGGAAAGCTTCGTAATCGATGTCGATGGACATAAGTGATCTTGACTTTGGCCAACAAATCACAACTTGGACAAGACATTCGATATGGAACAAAGCCTTCATGATTCAAACACATCCGCAATGGACAAAGGTCTTGACTTTGGCCAACAAACTAGTGCCAATCTTGGATCTTGAGAATGAATCATTCAATGGAAGGAAAAACGCTTAATATTTGTTGAGGATTTTTCGCGTAATTGGAAACCAATTAATTATCTTTGATTAGGTCTCATCATACACCCTTAAGCATGCATTCTAAAAGCATAATAAGGCGCGATAAATAAATTAATAATGATATGCGTATGGATATTTAAAACAACTTATTCCTAGACCAAATCTCTCCATTTACTCTCTCCCGCTAGCACAAATCTTACTTCTACCCAATTACATAACACTTCTAAAGAAACCTCATTTACATTGAGGGGAATAGGTGAGAAGAGAAATACAAATAATCAAGAGGTAATAGGCTGGACACGCAGGTCCAATTTAATAAATTCTAAATTTATTACAACAATTTCCAAAATTGCCCTCACCTTTATAATATCCATCTGATATACATTATTCATACATCACATCCATGTATTCATACAAAGCATGTTATCAATCAATCTAATCCAATTAATTAATCTGAAATTAATGACCATTCAATGTTCAAACAACGATTTGATTTGCGCGAGTCCAACTCGTTTAAGAATAAGTACTCAAAGTAAGAATTCTTGAATTATATCAAACTACAATATTAAATCCAATTTAATTTGCATTCAATACTAATTCTTTATTTAATTCCAAATTAAATAATTACACCTTTTAATGTGCCTTTACGACTTAGATTCTAAATCTATTCATTACGGGTCTGAAAGCCCAATTAACATCCAATGTCAATTTAATTAAAGTCCAATAGGCTTTCAATTAATTTATAAGGCATGGACTTTGGCAACCAAAGCCCAATAAGGAATCACCATTTGCCAAAAATCAATTTAGGCCCATTAGGCCCAATTAAAATTTTAAAGGCCCATTATATTATATTTGGACTTTATGGAAATGGTTTTAGGCCCAATTGGATCCAACCAATTAACCTAAACCAAACTTGGCCCAACCAAGCCCAATAAGCCCAAATACAACTTTATTAGCCCAATTCCAAATTTATCCCAACTAATTAAATTCCAATATTCCAATATCATAATTTAATCAATTAAAGTGCATTAGCCATAATTAATTAGTCAAATTAACATTTCCAAAATACCAATTACACTAATTAATCATGCTTTATTCAATTCAATTCATGTCCAACACAATTGAAACAAAATCAACTCATTACATGCTATACATGTCACGGCAATGAGGGATTTTTAAATCGATTTCGATTTCAATCCAATTAAATCCTAAATCAATTTATCTCAAGTCTTTAAACTCATCCAATGATCAAAAAAACAAAAATACCATGACATTAGGGCACTAGTTACATTCGGCCAAGCCAAAGAAAATGGGGAAAATTAATCCAATTCAATTTTCGTCAAATTGATCATATATAACTCCAAGTTATACATATACAAGCATGCTCAAACAAACAATTTGGTTAAATCATGCTCAAATCAAATTTTACCCTAAATCCATTTCATGCTTAATAACCGCTCTGATACCATTTTTGGGTTTTCTAGGTCAAACCAAGATCAAATTAAGCAATGAAATGTGCGAATACAACAAAGTAAAGTAGCAGAAATACTCACTTTGATCGGCTTTGCGATGCGTTGAACATAAAAATTTCTCCTTGAGACTCTCGGCCAAGCCCTTGGTTGTGCTCCTTGTGTTGATCTTCAAGCTCCAAGCTTTGAATGTAGATTTCATGCTCATAGATGGGTTTCCCTATCACCTTTGAATGATCTCTTTAGTGTGCTAGCACTTGGAAAAATTTGCAACAAATTATTTCCCTAAGCCTTGTGTGACTCTCGGCCAAGCCAAGAGAGGAGAGAAAAGATGGCACTTTGCCGTGAGTGAGGGAGAGATGAGAGAAGAGTTGTGTTGTATCTTTTTGATTTCAAAATCAAATAAAAGATATACCATTTGTTGGGAAATTATGACCCATAGCGTCACTATTTGTACAGATCATTGTGTTGTTGTACAAATTAACTATGTGACAAAGAGATTGCACTCTTATCATTTGTGATTAGATCACCTAGATGTATAAATGATTAGAGGTCCATATGATTTGTTCCTGAACTGAGAATGATATGAGACAGTATCAGTCCACGAAGGATAAATCATTAAATATCCATAGTCAGAGTATTATCGAGATTGGACATCGATAAATATGTAAAAGACTTGTATTACACTTGTGCGCGTTGTGAGGGCACAACATCATAGTTCTCATATATTTGGGTATAGGATACTCATGCAAGTGTAATAGGAGGTTGTGTTTTACCGATGGTACGGGAAACAGCTTCGCTCTGGATAGACCCCTTCGGAATTCCATTGGTAGTATGACTATGAGTCTATGGAAGTCCGAAATCAGGGTAGGTGTATTTGGTCTTAACCTGAGACTTGCACCGCTAATACTTGCGACAATCAATATACTTTGGTTGAGGTCGTCCAGGGCTTTAACAGGTTCTGTGTACGCCAATACTGGGTATATTGAGAATCGTAGTGTGTTGGGTGTGATGTCAAGACAGAAGTGTCACTCCAGTCATATGTAGATGATGGTCACATAGGATACGGTACTGGTTCTCTTAAGTACTGCAGTCATCGGGATAATATGACTAGGTCATAGAGACTAGTTACCAGAGATCCGACATGTGCTTCGTACGGGGCAGACACGATTCCAGCCCCAGGCCTAGCACGTGATCATCCGATACTGGATCGTAATACGCAGTACCACGTATACTACGCCTGATATAGATCGCTTATTCCTGTAAGCATGTTTCTGGAGAATTGGGTAGGCATGGCGCTTTGCTAGAAGCCAATCTTGTCTTGTGAATCGATATAAACGTAGTACGAGATACTTACGTGTTCGGATAGTCCGACGACCCGATTTACTGCCAACATATCCGGAGATCTCATGGGTCGCTCCCCGAAGATTCACCGATGACGTATGACTCGCACTTTAATTAATCTGGGATTAATTTAATGAGAGAGAAAATTAATCTGGGATTAATTGCGGAGATATTTTATCTGGGATAAAATATCAATTAAAGAGAGAGAACGATTAATTTGGAATTAATCGGTAAAATAATATATTTGATATATTATACGAAATTGGATTTCGACGCGGAATTAAAATTAGATTTTAATTCGGGCGAACGAATTAATTTAGAATTAATTCGTTAGCGACGTGAATAGTGATTTCGCTAGGCGTAATCATTTCATTACGATGCAACGGAAAATTCGTTAATTTGGAATTAGCGAACCCGAGCCCGTGATTGTTTGCGAGCGCATTCGCATTTCGAATTCGAGTGCGGCACGCAAGTCAAATCAAGCGTCAAATCATTAGTCACATCAAGCGTCAAATCACATGTCACTTTGAATGATGTGACATTTGAGAGATTGATGTGAGATGATGTGAGAGGACTTAAAGCATTTAATGTTGCTTTTTGAAATTGAAAAAGAGTAAATGATCTATTATATTTTGGAAATTATATAAACCTTTTACAATTTTTTTTTCCTATGACTCTCTCTCTCTTCCATTTACGGTTTTAGGCCTTTTGTGGCCAAAAACCTCTCTTCTTCTCTCTCGATCTTGAACGCCTCTTCTCCTCTGTTTGCTTCTGGTTTGACCGAAATTAACAAAGAAAGAAGTGATTTTGTTGCAAAATCCAAGTGCTAGCACACTCCATGAGGCATACCAAGGTGTTAGGGCAGTGAGTTCGTGAGCTTGGAATCACCTTGTGAAGCTTGGAGCTTGGAGCTTCAATGGAGGACATCCATGGCCGATTCTTGGAGGAGGAACACCACCCACACCGAGCAGTCCACTGCCATTGCCGAGCTTCACATTTTGGAGGAGGGCAGTGCGTTTTTATTCATCACCATATGCATCTCTACCGATCAATGTGAGTTATTCCGCACCTCATTTGGTTGTTTTTACACTTGTTTCATGCTTAATCTATGATCTTGGGACTTGATTTAAAAGCCAACAATGGTATCTTGAGCTATTGATTGAATGAAATTGAATTTAGGGCTAAAATTGGGCAAAACGAATTTGGGCATTATTTGATGAAATTGGATTGATGAATATGCTTAATTGATGTTTAATTGATGATTGATTAGATCAATTTGAAGAAATTTGGTTTGGAAAAATTTCCCCAATTTGGCTTATGTTGGCCGAAAATTGGAACCCTAAAATTGTCTTGGATTTTGATTTTTTTGATCATTGAATGTGTTAGAAATCATTAGGGGATATTGATTTTATGTTTGATTGGGTTCAATTGGATTGAATTTGATTTGGCATTATTTTCTCCTTTGGCCGAGACTTTAGCATGTGTTAATTGGGTTTGATTTTGATCAAATTATGTTGGACATGATTCATTGATGATAAGCATGATTAATTGCACAAATTTTGTGTTTTGGAAATATTGATTTGGGTAATTAAAAATGATATACATTTTAGTTTAATTGAATTGTAAAAATTGGATTTTGTAATTTAATTAAATTGGGCCTTAAATTGGATTTGGGCTTTTAAAGTTGTTATTGGGCTTGTTGGGCTTTGTTGTACAAAGTTGGGTTTAGGCAAAATTGGTTGGATCTAATTAGGCCCAAAACCACTTCCAAAAGGCCCAAATGCGACTAATGAACCTTTAAAGTTTAATTGGGCCTAATGGGCCAAAATTGATTTTGGGCTTATGGGGTAACTCTCGGATTGGATTTTGGTTATTCGGTTTGACCCGAGTTGACCAAAAGTCCACGCCTTGAAGAAATTAATTAAAAGCCCATTGGACTTTAATTAAATTAATATTGGATATTAATCGGGCTTTGAGACCCGTAACGATTAAATTTGGAATTTAAGTCGTAAAGGTTTATTTTATAAAGTGTAATATTTAATTTGGAATTAAATAGTGAATGAGAATTAAATGCGTATTAAATTGGATTTAATTATGTAATTTAATTTAATTCGAGAATTCGTACTTTGAGTACTTATTCGCAAAACGAGTTTGACTCGAACAAAATCAAATCGTTGTTTGAACATTGGATGGTCACTAATTATCAAATTAATTAATTTGATTAGATTGATTGATAACATGCTTGTGTGAATACATGAATGTGATGCATGAATAATGTATATCGGATGGATATTAGTCGGGTGGGGCAATTTTGGAAATTGTAATAGATTTGATTTATTAATTGGACTTCCGAGTCCAGCCTTATCTCCTATTTCTTTGTATTCTCTTCTCACATATTCCCCTCAATGTAAATGAGGTTTCTTTAGAAGTGTAGTGTAACGGGTAGAAGTAATACAAGTGCTAGCTGGAGAGAGAAAGAGAGAGATTTGATCTAGGATCAATGTAAAGTATCCATCCGCATATCATTATTATTTTACATATGGGCTTTATTTTGTGTTTAGAATGCATGTTTAAGGGTGTATGATGATGAGACCTTAACAAAGATAATAAATTGGTTGCCAATTTGCACGCGAAAAACCTTCGCTAAATATTAAGCGTATTTCCTTCCATTGAGTGATTCTCACTCAAGATCCGAGACGACATTGGTTTGTTGGCCAAAGTCAAGGCCTTTCTCTGTCGAAGATGTGTTTGAATCAAGAAGGCCTTGTTCCATGTCAGTGTCTTGTCCAAGTTGTGGTTTGTTGGCCAAAGTCAAGACAACTTCTTGTCCATCGACATTGATTACGAAGCTTTCCATGGTCAATGGGTCGCGCTTGACTGGGATCACTAAGTTTGTTGTGCCAAAGCCAAGGCTTAGTTGATTCAGAGGAAACAGGTTAGGTAATACATTGGATGTATTGGCATATATAAGATATATGTTTCGGACTTGGATGTCCCCCTACCGGATCTAGGAATTGGATTGGATCCAATCGATCTTAGAGATCTACCTAGTTAATTATCATACAATTTGTTGGCCAAAGTCAAGATTGTGTGATATTTAACGGGATCCTAGCCCACTAGGAAACACGGTTTCCCGAGTACTTGACAGAGGGTTAGAGGCTCGCCGAAAAATAGTGGGAGGCAAGAATTGAATTTGCAATATTCGTTCAATTACTCGCCATACGCGCCCATTTCAAATATTTCGTCGATATCAATTAAATGTTAGTTGGACTAATATTTAAATTGTTGTTTTTTTTATAAGCAGTTGGACTGTATTATAATTGATTATATAATTGGATTATAGTAATCAATATATTTGAATTAATTAATTTCGATTTACAGTTGATTTTATAATTGGATTATAGTAATCAATGTAATTGAGGTTAATTAATTTAAATTATATTTGATTGTATAGTTGGACTATAATAATCAATATAATACATAGTACCACAAATCGTTGATTAAATAGTTGGACTATTAGAATCAAGATAAAATGAAAGATTAGCATTTAAAACATAATCCTAGGGAAAATGTATTTAAATGACTTAATTTTTCTAATTGGGAATAATATTTCAGGATGGTCCTGGAAATATAATAAGTTAGTTTATTTGATAAAATAACAATTAGGCCTAAGTCTGGAGTTAAGCTAATAAGTGGAACATGATATTTGGAATATTCATGTAATGATAACTTTAGTACTTAATCCATTATACTTGTCATATAGACTCCTTAATTTCTTTATCAGAACTAAGAATTAGATTCTTAAAGTATGATATTGAAATTGAAGGATCTTCATAAATCTATACTTAGATTTTAGAAGTAAACAAATTGCAATAATAACTCTTGGAGAGTTAATGACTATTCTCAAGGAGATAAAGTCAAAGTTTACAATTAGGCAAGTAGCGCAAGGCGCACCTTTCTTCGATATTCCAGAATGCCAAGGCTTGGCCAAAGGCTTCTGGAGTGTGGAAAAATGGCAAAGGCAAAATCATTATAGTCTTCTAGGAAGATAAGAGGACATATCCCAAGAAGGAATTGAAGACGAGCAAGGCTCTGACTTCAAATATGTTTGTCATAATTATGTTCACTACTAGTAATAAAATTATATTTAAATACTTAGTGTGGTACATAAATATGCATTGATGTTTAAAATTTGTTTTGAACAGGATACTGACTTCAATAGAGATTAATCTGCGAATCGGAAACGGGACGAAAGTCGCTGTTTTGACCGTAGATACCTAAGTTTAGGAACTACCCTTTGGGTATGTACGTAAATTAGGAAATTGTTATAATGTAACTTGTTGACTAGGAACATTATCTTTATATCAGTGTTTAATCTGTTGCGGATTGAACCTTTATATTTTAGAACACTAAAGTGTTTTATTATATAAAGATGATATTGAGATAAACACATTAGATGTGAATAACAGAATTTATATTTTGAATATAAATTAAATCTCAAATATATAACATGACAAACAAATAGCTCAAACTGATTTGATCAGGAGAAACTTAAAAGTGGCAATGTTGTCTGGGACACATTAAACAAGACTCGTATATCCGCACTTTTGAAGAGTGGGTACTAGGACATATTTGATTCCAATCAAATAAAGTCTATGAATCTAGTTCATCGGGCAAAGTGCCTAAAACACTATTTACTTGGTAAAAGTGTAAATGCCACTGATCTGTTAGCCCTAATTCATAGTGAAGTTAGTGGGCCCATGTCTAGCTAGGCTAGATATGAATATTTTGTAACCTATACGGATGTGGCATCGCGTTATGGTTATGTGTTTCTTTTGAAGAACACAAATCGGAAACTTTTATAGTTTCGACACGAAATAGACATACAGATCGGCTACAGTATTATTTCGTCACGGTAAGACCGTAATGAAAAATACTCAAGCAATAAGTTTCTAAAATACTTGAAAGAGTAAAGTATTCTTTTAAAAGAGGACTCCACCCGGAACACGTCAATTTGACGGTGTGTTCGAACCGAGTAACCAAATTTTGTTAGACATGATTAGGTTAATCATGAGTCGCTCTGAGCTACCATTTCCTTCAACGGATACGCATAAACAGTGCAGAACTTATTTAGAATAAGGTTCCATTAAAATTTGTTTGACAGATAACATATTAGATATGAACGGGAATGGAACCGGGTTTCACATTCCTGTTAAATTTGGGAATGCTAGGCATATGTTTGGATGATACCAAACTAAAACCCAAATTGGATAAGTGCATATTGTAGGATATCCTAGGGATACCAAAGTATTGTACTTATACAACTCACTTGAGAACAATTGGATTGTTGCTCGCCAGTCGGTTTTCCTGAGAGGAATACCGATGTGCAGTGGTAAGTGGGAGGATAGTAAAATTCGATGAAAATATGAGTGATACTATTCAAGGCACCGAATCCTTAATGGAACAAAAATAGTTCATCAAGGATGTAACTATTACCATTAATCTTCGAATACACAAGAACCGCTTGAGTCGGAAAGATTCAGAAAACAACCTTGGGTATGGGTTTCTGATCTCACCTCGTAAAGATGTCAATCTTTTTGAGGAATACCAACTGACTACGTATGAGGAAGTGATACAAGGTATCGACTCCCAATTATGACAAAGTGTCATGATATCCGAAATGGATTCCATGTATATCAACAAGTTTGGATACTAGTTGATGTACCGCAAGGCATTGTGCCTACTGGTACTTTATAAGTCTTCAAGGAAGACATACATGGATGGCAACATACCAACGTGTAAAGCTAGGCTTTTAACGAAAAGGTATCTTTATCAACATTGTGTTGATTTCGATTCAACATTTTACCTGTTTCCACGGTAAATCCATTTGGATAATGTTTGCTAATGCTGCATGTTTCATTTATGAAATATGACAGCTGTAACGGAAAATCGCTTTCCTGAAAAGGAACCTTTTGGAGGATGTTTAAAACATCCTGACGGTTTTGTCGTACAAAAACTAGCAAACAAGGTTTGCAGGTTAATCGATCCATGTTTGGATTGAAGCAAGCATTGGTTCTAGGAATTATCGTTTTGATGTAATCATAATAGTATATGATTTGATTCAAAACAAAAAGATTCTTGTGTATATAAGAGGGTTAGTGGGAGCGCACTGACAGTGGTTGTCCTATAAATAATGATAATGTGTCATTTCTTGGAAATGATATTCCCATAATAATCGGCGAAAGCTTGGCTTTCGAAAACTCTCCGTGGAATCGTACATTGTAAAATGTACGCGACCTAGTGTCTCATACGCTTTGAGCATATGATTCACAAACGGGCCAATCCAAGTGATAGTCACCGGATTGATGTTAAGAACATCTGTTAGTATCTAGAGATCTAAGGATGATGTCTTAAACTATGGAGAAGAAGAACTTGAAGTGACCGGGATCACTATAGCAAGTTTCCTAAACCAATAAAACGACAAAAAGTCACAAACGGTATTATACAGTAGAATAACGGTACAGTGAGCTGGAAATCTTCCAAGCAAGATACTGTTACCGAATAAACAACAAATTCGGATTATTGCTGCAGCTAAGGCAGAAATAGAAGCCTTCCGGGGTCGATAAAATCTAATTAGATTAGATATAGTTCTCTTAGCAGCTGAGCAAGGCTTCAGTACATGCTAAAGAATTAATGGTCTCATCAACGATCCAGATAAATACTTCGATATTCATCTGATTCGTTCGGATCATACATCGTGGCGATGTGATGATCGAATAAATCGCATCAGAAGATAATCATGAAAATCCGCTGACGAAAACC
>SKCR01033811.1:0-42055 GCA_019454045.1 Zanthoxylum bungeanum
ACTTAATGGAATGATTTAGGCCCAATTTGGATCCAATCCAATTGACCTAAACCAACTTGGCCCAACCAAGCCCATCAGGCCCAAATACAACATTTAAAGCCCAATTCTAAATTAACCCCAATTAATCAAATTCTAAAATTCCAAATTTCATTATTTAATTAATTAAAGTGTATTGCATTAATTAATTATCTAAATTAACATTTCCAAAAATCAATTTAATTAATTAATCATGCTTTAATTTGTTTAACACATGTCCAACATTATTGAAACAAAAAATCATCTCATTTCATGCTTCTCAAGGTCACGGCATTTTGGGATTTTTTTAAACTGATTTCGATTTCAATCCAATTAAATCATTAATCAATTTATCCCAAGTCTTTAAATTCATCCAATGATCAAAAGAACAAAAAATACCATGAATTTAGGGCTATATTGCATTCGGAAATCATACAACATTTGGGGAAAATTAATCCAATTCAATTTTCTTCAAATTGATCATGTATAACTCCAAGTTATTAACATACAAGCATACTCAAACAAACAATTTGATTAAATCATGCTCAAATCAAATTTACCCATATTTTAGTATATAAACCTTAAGTTCAATTTCATGCTCATCAAGGCTCATGATACCATTGTTGTTCTCTAAGACATTCCAAGATCATATAAAGCAATGAAATCATGTGAATACGAAAGTAAAGTATGGCGGAATCATACTTACAAAGAGCGGATATTGGATGCGTCAAATACAAAAAATTGTTCCTCCAAGTTTCGGCCAAGCTCCACTTTAAGGATGAAATCCAAGCTCCAAGCTTTTGAGTTGATTCCAAGCTTTTGGGATGGTTTCCCTATCACCTTGGATGATTCCTTGTGTGTGCTAGCACTTAGAAATTTTTGCAACAAAAAAATTCTTATTCTTCCTCCTAGTTTCGGCCAAGATGAAAGAAAAATGGAGAGAGTGTTTTGGCTCCCAAAATCGTGAGTGAGTGAGAGAGAATGAGTAAATAACTTGTGTTAATTGATTTCAAAAATCAAATGATATACCAAATCTAAAATTTTCGTAAAAGTCATTCCCATCATTACAGACAAATGTGTCATACAAGTTACCATCATTCCTTCACCAAAACCCATCACTAAAAAGTAATTAAAGTGACAAGTGATGTGACATGTGGGCCCCACTTGATTAAAAATCCGAGTGGGCCCGCGACACATCCCGGGCTCGGGTTCGCTAATTCCGAATTCACAAACTTTCCGTTGCGACATAATTAAATCAAATTTAAATAAATAATTATGCCAAGCAAAATTACTATTCACATCGCTCGTGAATTAATTCTAAATTAATTTGTTTGCACGAATTAAAATCCAATTTTAATTCCTCAAAGAAATCTAATTTCGTTTAATATATCGAATATATTATTTTATCGATTAATTCCAAATTAATCGTTCTCTCTCTTCAAATAGTATTTTATCCCAGATAAAATCTCTCCGTAATTAATCCTAGATTAATTATGCTCGAATCATACGTCATCGGTGAATCTTCAGGAAACGACCCAAGAGATCCCTGGATATGTTGGCAGTAAATTCGATCGTCGGACTATCCGAACACGTACGTACCTCATACTACGTTTTCACCGATTTACGAGACATGGTTGGTTTCTAACAAAGCACCGTGCCTACCCAATTCTCCAGAAATATTCTTAATGGAATATATAATCTATGTCAGGCATAGTATACGTAGTATTGCGTATTACGATCCAGTATCGGATGCCACATGCAAGGCCTGAGGCTGTAATAATGTCTGCCCCGTACGAAGCATATATCGGATCACAGGCAACTAGTCTCTTTAATCGGATAATAATGACCATGTCATATTATCCCGATGGTTGCAACCAATTAGAGTACCAGTTCTGTATCCCTGCGTGATCATCATCTCCATATGAATGAAGTGATACTTCCATCTTGACATCACACCCAATACACTACGATTCTCAATAAACCCAGAAGAGGCGTAAACAGAATCTATTAAATTCCTAGACGACCAAAACCAAAGCGTATTGATTGTCGCAAGTACTAGCGATGCAAGTCTCAGGTTAAGAACAAATACACCTACCCTGATGCGGATTCCCATAGACACATAGTCATACTACCAATGGGATTCCGCGGGGTCTATCCAGAGCGAAGCTGTTTCCGTACCATCGGTAAACACAACCTCCTATCACACTTGCATAAGTATCTAATACTTAAATATATGAGAACTATGTTGTTACGCTTCCATAACACGCACAAGTGCATTACTAGTCTATTCCGCATTATCGATGTCCAGTCTCGATAATACTACGACTACGGATATTTAATGATTAAACCTTTATGGATTGATACTGTCTCATATCTTGTAATCCGGAACTAATCATATGGACTTTTATCATTTATATATTTAAGTAATCAAATTACAAAATGATAAAATGCAATTTCCATTGCTACATAGTTAATTTGTACAAAACCTACAATGTCTTTTACAAATAGTGACGCTATGGGTCATAATTGTCTAACACCTAGGAGTCAAGTTGTGAATAAACCTTTACACACACACAATATGAGTCTGGCTTAGATGATTTATTCAAGGACTTGGATTCGAGTTGCGTTAAGTACTTTGAAAGTTCTCTGATTCCATTTCTAGGCATTCTTTGAGGACAATAATATGTGTAACTATTTGGACTATTTCATTTTGTTATTTTTGCATGTTTTGAATGACATTTGTGGGTGTCGTTGTAAGCCCTCATGAGACTATAACTCGTCCACTAGGGCCACCTATTGGTTTAAAGGCTTGTTGCATACGCTAAATGCAATCGTGATCCCTACAAAAGTGTCTTATATAACTTTTATTTTTAATTTAGTTTAGTTCTTATTTTATTTTTGCGCTTGAATTGCTAGGGATTAGCAATAAGCTGGTTGGGTGTTGTGATAAGTGCATGAAAGTGTAATTTGAACGTCACTGATTCGGGTTAATTATCATGTATTTAATCTTAATTATAGTTTATTTTATATTTTATTATTAAGAAGCGATGAAACATGAAGATTGGATTAATTACACATGTTTCGGGACCTTGCGGACGCATCGGAAGCACGCGGGAAGAGCGAAAATGAAGAAAACATAAAGTCCAGAATTCTGCCACGCTTCGCGATGCCCAACTTCTTGGCATCGCGACCCGCCATCGACAACACTCCATACAGAATTCCAGCAAGTTGGGCGCTGCGACGCCCCGGAAGACCCACCCCAGAAACTTAATTTAGTCGTGTTTGATGCACACAATGACTCCGGGACTTTCCTATATAAACCCAAGTTCATCCAAACCCTAAAAGAAGGAGAAAAAGAGGAGAGAAACATAGAGAAAACACAAAACAAAGAGCCACAAACACAATTTTGAGAGAGAAGAACGAAGAACTTCAAGTCGAACATGATGTCTCTCCGATCTATCAAGGCTATATCTCTTTTCTCCATGGAGAACTAATCTTTTAGGCAAGGCTAAGGATGAACTCTTGTATTTAAGTTTTTATGTTCATGTTGTTGATTCCTAAGTACTTTTTAATGTTTAATAATATTGATGGTTGTTATTCTTTATTATCTTTCGATTTATAATCCACAGATTGTGTTTTACCAACTTGCATATAGGAATAGTCATGCTTCTTCTATGTGTGATTGAGGAACTCAGTTGTGACTGGTAAATTTATTTTATGAGTTGGTCTCCTGCTGCAGTATTGCCTGTGGGTATATTTTCGACGTTAGATAGGTCATAACGATAACTTTGTGTGTTGTTAACATAGAGAAGATAATTCATCGATTACCTTAGAATTTTATGTGTTTTGAATGGAATATTTTCCGGTTGTTGGTTTAGGATGTGAAACCTTCAATTGAGTAATAACAGGAATCAATAACTGAATATAGGAATTTAATACAAGAGGGATTCCCGATGCTTTGCTGCCTCTCTCTATTGATAACCTTTACATTTTTCTATTAATCTTTATTTTAAATCACCAATTCAATCTATTTATTTTCATTAAGTTACTGCTAACGTTTTCATTAAGTGAATCAGTCCTTTGTAACCATCTCTAGGGGAATCGACACCCCAACTATACTGCGATAACCGTGAGTAATTTTTGGACGTAATCATTTATTTAACTCCCTGTTTTTGCTTTAGAGAAAATTATATGAAGATCGAAGAAGTTGGCATAAACTCTTGAAGATTTCCACTGAGTTGAATCCATAATTTACACCGAGTTTTTCGTGGCTCACTCGCACCAAGAGTTTTGTCCCCTAAGGTCACTCCAAACCTTTATACAAGTGATTTCCAATGGCTCACTCTTAAACATTTACAATGAGTTTTATTCATATTCTCACTCACAACCTTTACACAAATTGACCTTTTGAGTATACCGACTCAATAAAGGACTTCCCAACCACAAATGATTGAATATGAAAGTATGAAGTACAACTATAACACTCACAAATGATAAGAAGAGTTAAGTGTGAGTTGCTAACCCAAGAAATCTAAGCTCACTACAAATGATAATGAATGTGTAGTGTGTGAGCTTTAGTATGAGAGTGTATGATGATGAAGGTTTTGTTTAACTCTCCGTTTTAGCCTTAGTGAAAATTATATGAAGGTTGAAGAAGTTGGAAAAAATCTTGAAGCTTTCCACTAAGTTGAATCCATAATTTACACTGAGTTTTTCGTGGCTCGCTCGTAACTAAGAGTTTTGTCCCATAGGGTCACTCCAAACCTTTACATAACAGTTTTCCAATAGCTCACTCTTAAACCTTTTCAATGAGTTTTTTTTCCTAGTCTCACTCACAACCTTTACACAAATTTACCTTTTGAATATACCCACTCAACAAGGGACTTCCCAACCACAAGTGTTTTGATCGGTGAAATCACACACGTAACACAAGCGCACGTATCGGTCAAGTAGTATAAAAATTTCGATCCCACGAGGACTTAATTTCTATGTTGTTATTAATTATTGAAGTTAAATTTTTATAAGTATCTAATTGAAGTAAGAATGGATTGTTCGTTGCTTGAATGTCGATTTAAATAGATAAATAAAATACAAACAAAGGAAATTAATAATAAAGAAAACATCTAGGGTTGTGAATCTACCCAATATTACTCTAATGATAAATTGATTCTCCTATACATGTGTAATAAATCAGTTATTAACTTGGAACACAAAGATATGCAAAAGCCTCTTCCAATGGTCATATGCAAACAACCAAAGTAACACAATTAACTATATTCCTATGTTAATTAAAAAACTCTGAATTCATTAAGTTCGAATTCCAATTGTGGCTACCCACGCCCGACAGATATATTCTTATCTTGGAAGGAAATCTCTAAGGTAAGATCATGTAACGACCGGTAATCTCGACGACTGGTGATCTCGATTTCTATTTTATTCTGGGAAGAATATTATATTATATAAATTATGTTTGAATGCTTACACACTCATTAAACGACTTGGGAGATAATCGGTAATTCATCGAGATCCGGAGACGAGAGGGTACGATGTTCCACTCCAGACATCCAATGTTCCACTCCAGACATCCCATGGTAGTTGGAAGAAAAGAAGAAGAAGAAGAAGCGAAGAAGAAGAAGAAGAAGAAGAAGAAGAAGAAGAAGAAGAAGAAGAAGAGAAGAAGAAGAAGAGAAGAAGAAGAAGCAGAAGAAGAAGAAAGAAGAAGAAGAAGAAGAAGAGAAGAAGAGAAGAAGCAGAAGAAGAAGGAGAAGAAGAAGAAGAAGAAGAAGAAGAAGAAAGAAGAAGAAGGAATGACGAAAATACCAATCCCCAAGAGTTAAGAATATGATTGGCAACATTTGGGGGCTTAGAGAATGAAGGAAATCAAGAAGAATAAGGTAATGAAACTTGACCCAAAACTTAATTTGTTGGATTTTGAAAGTTTGATGATAAAAATTTAGATGTTGGCATGATAAGGGTTGCATATCGTTGATTGATAAGTAAAGGAAGTGATTGTTGAAGTTAAGAACCCAAATTTTTAAAGTTTTAAAGGGTTAGTTAAATCAAGGATATTGAGATTTAAAAAATTGTTTGAAGTTTATAACTTGATGTAGAACATGTGAATTTGAAGTTCAATTGATTAGTTTGTGCAAAAAATTGTTATGGAAGTGTTTGTGGTGCTAAGATGGACCTTGAAAACAAGCACAAAATCCTGGAAAACTGGTTTGTGTCGCGACGCGCACTGGAAAAATTGCAGGACATTTCTAGAATGTTGAGCGTCGCAACGCGTAAGGCTTTGCGTCGCGACTCGTGACCCAAAACAATCCTAAATTAGTCTTAAACCAGTCCGGTTTCACCCTAGCATGTAAGAGACCACTCTGAGGGTCTCGTATCAACTCGTATACATATATTACGTCTTAATATAAGTATGATACCTATCAGAGTGATATCAACCATTTAAATAAGTAAATTTAGCCTGATTTCGTAGTTAGTTTCTTAGTCCATTTCTAATCTAGTTTATCAAATGTAGATCACCGCAGGAATCGTAATTTTCTTCGGGAAAGTAACAAGTGCCAGTCAAATTCTAAATCTATGAGTGGACACTTTCCTTTTAAATTGACTTTCATTTTGTTGTTTTTCATTTCAGACTTTTTTTTAAGCTTTAGGGCATTAGATGATTTTTATTACAGATATTTCATGAAAGTTTATGTATTAAGTTATGTTTGAGAAAGAAATATTTTCAAAGTATGATTTTATGGTTCTCGAGGCATGGGGAAAAACCCACCTCAGTACGTAACTTGATACAAACATGGAATAGACGGATGACATGTGCACATGTAGAGAACTGTGGGGATGGCGATATGTAATGCCCCCAAATCCTAGTTCAGGACTAGCGATGACAGATGCCCATATATACTAGTTTGAGAGCTTGGAGGGTAGCATAGATCCGCACCCCTAATTCTAGTTCAATGGCTTAGGGGACGGTGATACGTAACGCCCCAAGACCACTAGTTTCAGGGAAATGAGTGGCATGCTTTGGCGGACAGCGATACCTAACGCCCCAAATTTGTGGGTTTGCACTATTGGCTCTAGTTAGGCGTATGGGGGGATGACGATACGTAACTCCCCCATATGTTAGATTTTTCACAAACAAATATCATTTTTCAGAAAATAATATTTCAGATACATATTACAGAAATAATTTTTCAGAAACAGATACTTCCAAAATAGCTTTCAGAACAGACCTTCCAGTTACAAGTTTTCATAACCAGATTTTAAAAAGTAAACTTTAGAAAAGTTTTCCAGAAAGAAAGTGGTTTCAAATTAATAAAAGAGATTTTAGAAAGATGAATATGATTTTAGTGACTTTTAAAAGCATTCTTAGTATTTACTTTTAAATCGTCCACTCACTTAGATCGTTCAAACGATCTAACCCCCCACTCCCAGTGTTTTGTTTTGCAGGATCATGGAAGATGGATACTGATGGAAGTCACTAGAGGGTCTGAGTCCACTTGAGTGTGTATAGAGTTTCAGTATTTTTAGTGTCAAGTAAAAGCTGTATGCCATACACTGTATTGAATAAGTTATTGAAATGTCCCAATGTGTTCATTTTCATAGTTGTGATGTGTGGTACTAATGAGTAGACTATATGAGCATTTGAGATGTATTTCATGTTGTTGAGTCTAGGCAATGAACTCTATGCATGAGAAAGTCATTTGAGATTAGTTCAGTTAAGATGATTACAAACAGATAGTCAGAGGCTTAAGGGGATAGTACGGCCTATTCCCTGCCGGTAGCATCTACCGGATTGAGGATGTTAAAAATATGGCATTGGAGCATGTTCTAGGGAGTCAGAGACTACAATGGGTAGAGTGTTGGGGGTCTTGTATACATAGTATGTTCGGGATACTTGTATGCGGGGCACTACCTCTCCAGTATCTGATCCTCGAGTTCGTCCTCAAGTCCTATAGATAGGTTAGTAAGCTTTCCCAGACTATTCGAATAGTATTCCTTATGAGAACAACTATACTCTGTATCCAAGTTGAGAATTCTTCTGTAGTTATTCTGGCTTATCACCAGAAGTTCAGAACAAGCTATGAAGCTAGATAGTAAAAATCTAAGAAAATTTACCTAAGGGAGTGGAAAAGGAAAGCTATAAGAAAGTGAGGAAGAATGCATAGATGTTTAGACAGCCAGAGACAAAGAAAGGTAAAGAGACAGAAAGAGATAGTAAAGTTCCAAGAATATCCACCCAGGAAAATAGAAAGAAAAAGCTAGAAAGAGAGGTACAAGATAGAATGTAGATACTTAAGTAATCAAAAGCAAATAGAGATAGAGATATGTTGCAGATAGGTAAGAAAATGCCAAAACCTATGGTAGTAAGGAAATGGAACAAGCCTGAATAAGAGTAAAATTCCTAGTAGACCTAAGTGAGTTTTCTTTCCTTTTCGTAAGATTTCTTCTCTCCTTAGAAAACTCTTCCAAACGAATCCAGTAGTTTCGAATACCTTGTAGAGATAGCAAGTTTTCCCCCGAATCACGAAAAATAGACAAGGAGACAAAAGAAATAGGAAGTCAGGAGTAGCCGTGAAGTTTTCAATGGACATAAGGTTTCATCAAGGATGTAGGGTTCTAAACACCCAAACTCAGACTCATAGGAGTTAGAGTGGATGAACGTCAATAATCGTAGAGACGTAAATGTCCCAGCCACTGCCAGCATAGAAAAAGAAAGCCACATGAAAGCCCATTTCATATAGCATCAATATTCTAAGACAGAAGTAGTAAATTGAGAAGATAGATTACCCAGAAAGGACCAAGGAAGCCTTCAAAGCTAGAAAGGAGAGAACTCAGTATAGTCCACATAATAGACCAACCATAGTAGAACTCATAGATCATACCAATACCAACCGAAACACACGTGAATTTAGAAAAGACAGACCCATGAGATTGAAGGTACTCAGAAGTTAACAAGATTACCAGCACGAATAAATAAACATTAAATGGCATAGCCGTAGCTGATAGTGAGAGTAGAGAGCAAAGACCTAGAAAATAACCCATGAGAATGAACCATTACCAGTCACAGTAGTACAACATAAAGCCAAGAGATAGAATATGTAAATACAAAGCAGTAAGAAAGACCAGTATCTATAGTAGCAGAGATAATGGAATTTAAAGACAACGACGCATATAGGAATCTCGGCATAATTAAATAAGGTTGTGAAAACCTTAAGACCTAGAATAGTTGGTGCACCCTCAGTAGAATGAGCGATGACTCTTTTATTCAGTAATTCTGACACCAGTAAGTGTGTAGACACCAACTAGACCATCGTTGGACTTAAACATTCAACAGAAACTAGTACTTTCAGATGTCCAAAGAAATCATGTATTCACCCCCAATTTAGAGCCCAATGAAAAGATGAATAAATAAAGAAGATCATTGGATAAGATAAATTGATCATGTGACAGTCAAACCCAGAAACTTAACAGGACCTATATAAGAATCAGAAGATTGTAATATCTTGAACGAGATGGAGCAGTTTGTAGTTACAATAAGTTTAGCCAAATACATAAGGGATAACCTGATATATAGTAGGGCGGAAAGCTTTCAAGGAAGTAAAGGCTCAAAAGAGTAAGGGAATAAAGTAGGCACCACATAGCAACACAGGAGTAAAGTATCCAACTTATATAAATTTCCCACCATACTAAAAAAGAAAGGATTAGTAAGAGTGTATTACCCAAGCTATAGATACAGTAGTAATATCATAATTAGTTGCAAATGTGGAGTTTCCAAGGGAGGGGTGACCTAAAAGGGTCAAGAAATCGAGATAAGAAGGAAAGCCAAAGTAATAGAGCGAAACTTAGTAAGGTAGTATAACAGAGGGAATATGGTAGGAGTTTGAGAGAGTATGAACCTTATGAAAGTCCTCAGTAAGAGGTAGTATAACCAATATCCCTAGAGAAATTATAGGTAAAGTTGAAAGAGATAGTTCAGATGGTTGTTAACAAAAGACCCTAAGTTAGAAGTTAACACCACATATGCAGATAAGAGAGTCCTAAGTTCATAGATAAGCGGCACGTACAACTACAATGCGGTTAGCTAGCGAGAACACCGCAACTGGAAAAGGCTTTAGGATCTAAAACCCCCACCCTCCCAACCCTAGCTACACAGCAGTAACGAAGATGGACCTTGATGATCGCCTCAAGATACTCCCAGGAATAAGTAAATGTGTAGTGAAAGAGACCAAAACATAAAACCTTCAGGCTCAAGACAAGAGCATAATAGAAGAATAAAGTAGCTAGAAGTAAAGGATCTAGGAAAAAAGCTGTCTAGATGAAGCGATGAGGAGATAAAATATTAGTCTAGCAGTGACGAAAGAAAAACGTTAGACATGACTAGAGACATGTAAGAGAGGATATCCTTCGGATAAGGAGACATAGACCATAGAAGTTCCAGTTATAGGATAAAATATGATAGAAGAAGAAAAGGTCAACAAGTAAAAAGGGTTGGAAATGAACTGCCAATGTGTGACGACAGTAGGAGAGAATACTTGTAAGCGAAGACAGAAGTGCGTAACAACAAGGTTTCTGGGTACTGGAATGAAACCAATGATCCTTTTACGTGTTAGCTCACGTAAACCATATAAAGTACCCATCCCTAGTCTAAGTTGACCAAACCACTACGGGTTTGGGACGGCCTTAGCCACGGGTATGGGTGGTTTAGTAAATTTGTAGCATAATATGGAATAGAGGAGATAAATTACTGCAATGTTGCAATTTGCATAGCGGGTGAATCCTCAAGGTACGGTATATTTGCATGTATTTGAGTCGACCTTTGACATCACTAGACTATGGAAAACAAGTTGGCGTGGACCACCGTAACCAGATTTATAGTAGCAATGAAAGTAAAAGTATGAAGAAAGTATGAACTACAGTTAGAATCGAATCGCCAACGTCCCCGTTTATAGAAAGAAGTACAATTAAGCTCCCAACGAAGCTACCAGAACCAACCTTCTTAGTACAAACCCTTTGGGTAAACATCAATAGTGAGCAAGAAGTACATAAAGAATCTGACCCTGCACTACAAGGTCCTAAGTTATACAGATAAGTAGAGGCAAGAAAATTTATAGGGTGGAATCGGTAAGCAGCCTGGTATATATATATGTGTATATCTTCCAGAGTCAAAGCCGAAACAAAGAAAACCAATTACCGAAAGCGCAAATACCTTTAGAGATGAATGATCCTTAAGTGAAGGTTGGAAAGCCCAGCCCAATAGTTATACAAAATAAGTTAGAGGACGTTGAGTTCTCAACAAGAAGACACTTGGATATATCTTCTTGTAGATAGATATAAGAAAACTAAACAGTCAATAACTAGAAGGTGTAGATGTAAACCGCGAACCTAGTACCATTTAGAACTGATAGCTCATACGGGTAATGAGCTGGAGCAAGTAGAGTATAACGAAAGATCTAGAAATAAGGCTTCTTTGATGCACCATAAGAGCTGTAGCATGGCCGTAGTGTAAAGTAATTAGTAGGAATTTTATGAAAACATGATGAGGAGTCCCCTCTCGATCAAGAATTTAAGAAGCATAAGGTATGAAAAAAAAGTTAAGATAAGAGAAAGACTAATGTGTACTTATTAGAAAAATGATGAATGATCAGTTTAACAAAGATCTTAGTCACCAAGTTATAGTGAACCCGGTTAACGTGAGTTAGTTTACAGTAAAGTAAGAGTCCTAGCATATGGAAATAAAGATGGTTACGAGTATAAAGTCATTTTAAGCTGATGGTTCAGAAAGAACCTGTGAACTCTATGACCAATGGTAATATCCCAAGTTTAAAGAGGATTCGAGGACAATCCCATTTAAGGGGGGGAATTTGTAACGATCGGTAATCTCGACGACCGGTGATCTCGATTTCTATTTCATTCTAGGAATAATATTATATTATATAAATTATGTTTGAACACTTATACACTCATGAAATGACTTGGGAGAAAATCAATAATTCGTCGAGATCCCGATACGAGAGGGTACGATGTTCCAATCTGGACAGCCTCTGGTATTTGGGCCATAACTTTCTCATACGAACTCAGATTGTTATGAATTTTATATGTACGGAAAGATGAGATCGAGACTTACAAATTCCATGTTGAACAATATTCTAAATTCGGAGCAGCAAAGGCCAAAAATGTAAGTCAAAAATCTGGGTGAATAGTGTTATGGACTTATCTAGAAAAACCTCAAACTTTCTCAACTTTTCTAAACTTTTCTTTATTAATCCAAATTTCAAACAAGCCCTGGTATAAAAGGGGATTACTATTTGATGAGTGATAAATGTATCACTATTTCCCACTCATTTAACTTAAATTTTGTATAGTTTCTTGAGTTTTGTGAATATTTTGATGTGTTTTGTGTTATTTTGTAGATAAATAAAGTTTCAGGACATTCTTGAGGTAATTTGAAGCAAAACTGTGAAATTTGGTGAAATTTGGCAAAAAGGGTATTTTGGTAATTTTGGACGTCCCGACACAAATTTTGGTAATTTTGGACATCCCGACACCAAAATAAAGTTTCAAGACATTCTGGAGGTGATTTGGAGCAAAACTGTGAAATTTGACGAAAAGGGTATTTTGGTAATTTTGGACGTCCCGACACCGAGGTATTTTGGTATTGCACCACCATGCCACATGTCAAAGATTCAACGAGCCGTCATTTTTAGCACACCATGCCACGTGTCGAAATTCAGCGATCCAAAAAAAATAATAATAAAAAAAAATAAAAATCAGAAAAATAATAAAAAAATAAAAAATCAAAAAATAATAATAAAAAATTAGATTTTTTTGCCTATAAATAGATTTCGAATTTTTAGTTTCAAATGTACCTCTTCCTCTGAAATCCTTATAAATAAATTGAGAGTTCTTCATATTTTCTTCTTTTATTCAGTTTTATTTACGCTTTGTAGTAGTAATTCTATCCATCCATGAGGGGGTAACGTCTCTATGCTGAGGTAATAAGGTAATTCTTTTACTTTTGCTATTTAGATTAATCTCCCTTAAAATATAATATATAAACTATTTAAAATCTGAATTAATAAAAAGATACCGCCATTCTAGGTCGGTTGGTTATTCAATTTAAACTGGTTAAACCTGACTTAATGAGGATACCGCCATTCTAGGTCGGTTGGTTTAAATTTATATTTCTGTTCCGCCTTATGGCTGGTATATTTGAATTTGACTTAATCAGGATACCGCCATTCCGGACGGTTGGTTTAAAATATCACAAGATTATATATTATATTATTGGGAGATATCTAAATAGTAATAGTAGAAGTTAATTTAATTTTTACCTTAGCATTTCTTTTTATTACTTTTCAGTAATTTCATTTTCTGTCTTTTAAGTTTATATCAGCTTTAGTTATGTGTTGTAACTAAGTTAAATATCTAGGGTTGTGATTAAATCTAATATCACCGGATTTAAAAAGGGTTAGATTATAGTTTGGGTAATTAAAGAGATATTTGTTGAGTCATAATCTTAATGCTTTTTATTAATTGATCACTAATAAAATTGATTAGGTAAACTTAAAATGAACTAGACATAGGGATTTTAAGTCTAAAACCTTAGTCTCAACAACCCACGATCTTCCTTAAGGATAGATAACCCTTTAATAGATTTCCTTACAGGATAGACATATACCTGTCGGGCGGGGGTAGTCATAATTGGAACTTAACCTTAATGAATCTAGGTAATTTAATTGACATAGACATATGGTTCAATTGGATTATACTAGGTATTTGTAAATGATCATTCGAAAGAGACTTTTACATAATTTAGTGTTCCAGATTAATAATTCAATAATTTACCCAACTATGATTTAACTACTTCATCTTTTAATTGATATTAGAAAGATTAACAACCCTAGATCTTTAAGTCTTTATTTTTCCTTAGTATTTTCTTTTGTCTTTTTATTTATTTATTTAGCAAATCTTCAAAGCAAATCATTTCAAGCAATCATTTCAGCAATCATTCCCTTCTCCCTATAATTAGATATATGTAAATAAATAGTATCAACAATTAATAACAACAGTAGGAATTAAATCATCGTGGGATCGATATTTTATACTACTTGAACGATACGTGCGCTTGCGTTATACGTGTGTGTTTACGCCGGTCAAGTTTTTGGCGCCGTTGCCGGGGACTTATTTTTCTTGAGTTATTAATTTTGAAGCTATCTAATTTACTTATATCTAATTTTCTTTATTATTATATGTAATTTTTATTTCTCTCTTTTGTTTTCAGGTGATTAAAAAATGGAACATTTTGAAACATTACAAGCTTTACTAGAAGAAGATACACCCCAAATCCGGGAGCAACAGTCTAGTTTTCTGAGGCCTGTTGTCCAGCCCAACAATTATCACTGGAAGCCAGAACCAAGCAATACTACATTTGCTCATCAGAATGAATGGGAAGATGTGTAATATGTGATGGTAACCACCCGAGCGATCAATGTATATACTTTTTCAGTGGCAGAGTTATTGGAATCATTCAAGGTATGTAGAATCATCACATTTTCCATCTTATCCACCATCCATTTATGATCTTCATCAAGAACCAGATCCATCGGAGGAAGATCAGTTGATTCACATGCTCAAAAATTTGTTCGAGGAACGGGAAGCTCAATTTAATGTACAAATTCAGAGTCAAGCGGCGTCTATACAAAGGATGACAGATCAAGTTAGACAACTAACAGACAACTTGAATCACATATCTCACAGAGCAAATTCAAATAATACTGAAGAAGCCTTCGAATATCCTGAGATTCATCATGACATCATAACAGAGGACGAGGCTGAGCAGTATCAAGAATCAGAGGTATCAGTTCAGGAGCCTGCACCAACAAAGTCTCAATTTGATTTTTATTATTCTGACTCTGACAAGGATGAAGAAGCTGAGTTACTTGTACCCACTGCACCAACAAGAAATGATGAAACTTTCCATCCTCAGAATGCAGATCTTGGAGAATGCTTTGCACTAATGTTTGAGGACGATCTACCTAAGCCAATCAGCTCACTCAGATCAGAGGATGAAGACCTAAAATATGATATTTCTTTGCATTCTCACATTGATATTTCAGGAGCATGCATTTCACAGATGACAGATGAAGAACTGAATGCTGAGATCCTAAAATTCATATGTGAAGAAAAGGTGGAGCAAGAAGCAGAGCAAATAGAGGAGCAATTGTCAGACAAAATTAAAGATACAGTGAATTCAGGCGAAACATCACTGTTTTGGGGAGTACAATTTAGAGATATTACTCAGACACTTGACAGAATGGAACTTTCATTCCAAGTCAAGCACCATACAAGACCTCCTGATTTTCTTTCATTCTTTTCAGGAATCACTGGAGCAACAAAGGTTAAAAAGGTGGCACAAGCACTGAATGAGACAAAATTCTTTTTACCACCTTACCGTTGGAAGAGACCCTTCAAAAGCAACGCACATGGGAATGTCTTTAATAGGACATCCAAAACGACGCTGAAACCGCCTTGACAAATGGATTCAGTCACGTCTGGCTGAAGAAAAAAAATTTAGCGCTAGCAGGGAGGCAACCCATGCAATTTATTATAGATCTTAACCTTTAATTTTCCTGTAGATTTTCAGCTAATCAGGTATGATCTTCTAACTCTTCTTCTATTGTTTAAGACATTGGGGACAATGTCTCATTTAGGTTTGGGGGTGAGGAATAGTTAATAGTATCTTGTTTATAGTTTGTGTTTTATTTTTAGTCCAAAATTTTTCGAAAAATACAAAAAAAAAATAATAAAAACACAAGGGCATATTTAAAGCTAGGTGATGGTTTGGTGTCTTCCTTCACTCACTACCTTTTTATGAGGAAAAGCTGTGAAGGCACCTAGATAATCATTCACTTGTAGCGTGTTGTGATAGACTAGTTTGGATGACTCGTTGTTTATTCCTGACAACAAGCGATAAGAGCCTAAGGGGCTAGGGTACTTAAGTGAGCCTCGCTCCACCCTCCCTCTGGGGAATCTACAACGGGAATTCCATTCGACAGTTAGTCACACACCATAAACTCATTGGCACGTACCATAAGGTATAAAAAAGGTGCGTTCACTTGGTCGCTTGAACCCTTGAGTGGGAAGTCCTAGTTGTGAACAATCCTTCGTCAGCGAGAGCCTTTGATTAACTTCTAAAAACACATGTAAATTATAGTTATATGACCTGTAGAAGTTATTTCTTTATATTGACTAAAAAGATGAAATTGGTAAGAAATAGCTGTGTAAGGAATTTCCACTCCTGAGACGTATTTCAAACCTAATTCAAAACAAGTTAATTTTTGTTTATTCACTTTTGAATTATTAAATCTGTAAGTTCTCCATAAAACTGACTAAAATGGATCTTTATATACTTAGTTGGCAGATATTATCAACATACATGGTAACATACGGACATAGGATAAAATTGAAAAGATTGTAATATTCAGTGCTATAGTTTAATTGGAGAAGCATCTCAAAAAAAAGTGATGGAATAAAAAAAAAACGTCTGAGATCCGAGTTATTAAGTCTGTAAGGGTATTTTAACACCTAGTGCCCTAAAACCAACTGGTTTGGGAGTCACTGGCCCAAAGCTCGTTACATGGATCAAAAATGATGAAAAATTTAAACATATATATATTATATATATATCTGAAGTCTGAGTAATTAAGTCCTTAGGGGTGTCTTAACACCTGATGCCCTAAAGCCAACTGGTTTGGGAGTCACCGACCTAAAGCTCGCTACATAGATGGAAGATATTGTATATAAATAAAAAATAGAGAAAAGAAAAAAATCAAAGAAAAAATCAGAAAAATCAAAAAAAAATTATTCCATTACTACAAAAGATGTGAAATCTGATAAAACTTTAGGGCAAAAATATTACTCTCTTATCAACTGCACTTATGACTGTTATGGGCGAAATGAGTTGTTTAATATTATGTTGGCTGTGTATATGAAGAATGGTAAATATAATCGGAGAATTTACTTATTCAGTAATTTAGAATGAAATAAACAACTAATAAACTTGGAGTAGAAGTGTTCACACTAATTAGTCACTAACTTCTTTATTCTATTTTCTCTTGTCTTTTTGCTTTTGTGTGCATTAGTTTCACTATCTTTTTACTTTTATAAAATGTTTGTGGGTATCATTGCTGTAAACCTTCACGAGACTACAACTCGTCCACTAGGGACACCTAGGGGTTTAAAGGCTTGTTGCATATGCTAAATGCAATCGTGATCCCTACGAAAGTGGCTTAGTTAAATTTTTATTATGTTATTTTATTTTGCTCGATGACTAGCAAATGTTAGGTTTGGGGGGGGTGTGATGAGTGATAAATGTATCACTATTTCCCACTCATTTAACTTAATATTTTGTATAGTTTCTTGAGTTTTGTGAATATTTTGATGTGTTTTGTGTTATTTTGTAGATAAATAAAGTTTCAGGACATTCTTGAGGTAATTTGAAGCAAAACTGTGAAATTTGGTGAAATTTGGCAAAAAAGGTATTTTGGTAATTTTGGACGTCCCGACACAAATTTTGGTAATTTTGGACATCCCGACACCAAAATAAAGTTTCAAGACATTCTGGAGGTGATTTGGAGCAAAACTGTGAAATTTGACGAAAAGGGTATTTTGGTAATTTTGGACGTCCCGACACCGAGGGTATTTTGGTAATTGCACCACCCCATGCCACATGTCAAAGATTCAACGAGCCGTCATTTTTAGCACACCATGCCACGTGTCGAAAATTCAGCGATCCAAAAAAAAATAATAATAAAAAAATAAAAATCAGAAAAATAATAAAAAAAATAAAAAATCAAAAATAATAATAAAAAATTAGATTTTTTTGCCTATAAATAGATTTCGAATTTTTAGTTTCAATGTACCTCTTCCTCTGAAATCCTTATAAATAAATTGAGAGTTCTTCATATTTTCTTCTTTTATTCAGTTTTATTACGCTTTGTAGTAGTAATTCTATCCATCCATGAGGGGGTAACGTCTCTATGCTGAGGTAATAAGGTAATTCTTTTTACTTTTGCTATTTAGATTAATCTCCCTTAAAATATAATATATAAAACTATTTAAAATCTGAATTAATAAAAAGATACCGCCATTCTAGGTCGGTTGGTTATTCAATTTAAACTGGTTAAACCTGACTTAATGAGGATACCGCCATTCTAGGTCGTTGGTTTAAATTTATATTTCTGTTCCGCCTTATGGCTGGTATATTTGAATTTGACTTAATCAGGATACCGCCATTCCGGACGGTTTGGTTTTAAAATATCACAAGATTATATATTATATTATTGGGAGATATCTAAATAGTAAATAGTAGAAGTTAATTCATTTTACCTTAGCATTTCTTTTATTACTTTTCAGTAATTTCATTTCTGTCTTTTAAGTTTATATCAGCTTTAGTTATGTTTGTAACTAAGTTAAATATCTAGGGTTTGTGATTAAATCTAATATCACCGGATTTAAAAAAAAGGGTTAGATTATAGTTTGGGTATTAAAGATATTTGTTGAGTCATAATCTTAATGCTTTTTATTAATTGATCACTAATAAAATTGATTAGGTAAACTTAAAATGAACTAGACATAGGGATTTTAAGTCTAAAACCTTAGTCTCAACAACCTACGATCTTCCTTAAGGATAGATAACCCTTTAATAGATTTCCTTACAGGTTAGACATATACCTGTCGGGCGGGGGTAGTCATAATTGGAACTTAACCTTAATGAATCTAGGTAATTTAATTGACATAGACATATGGTTCAATTGGATTATACTAGGTATTTGTAAATGATCATTCGAAAGAGACTTTTACATAATTTAGTGTTCCAGATTAATAATTCAATAATTTACCCAACTATGATTTAACTACTTCATCTTTTAATTGATATTAGAAAGATTAACAACCCTAGATCTTTAAGTCTTTTATTTTCCTTAGTATTTTCTTTTGTCTTTTTATTTATTTATTTAGCAAATCTTCAAAGCAAATCATTTCAAGCAATCAATTCTCTTCTCCCTATAATTAGATATATGTAAATAAATAGTATCAACAATTAATAACAACAGTAGGAATTAAGTCATCGTGGGATCGATATTTTTATACTACTTGAACGATACGTGCGCTTGCGTTATACGTGTGTGTTTACGCCGGTCACTATTCAATATTTCACAAAATGAGAAAATAAGAAGAAGAAGAAGAAGAAGAAGGAAAACGGGAAGGAAGAGGAAAATAGAAAGAAAAAAGAAGGAAGAATAAGAAGCAAATGAATGAAGCAAATACCAATCCCCAAGAGTTAAGAAGAAGATTGGCAATATTTAGGGGCTTAGAGAATGAAGGAAATAAATAAGAATAAGGTAATGAAACTGGACCGAAAACATAATTTGTTGGATTTTGAAAGTTTGATGATAAAAATAGAGATGTTGGCATGATAAAGGTTTCATATCGTTGATTGATAAGTAAAGAAAATGATTATTGAAGTTAAGAACCCAAATTTTTAAAGTTTTAAAGGGTTAGTTAAATCAAGGATATTGAGATTTAAAGAATTTTTTGAAGTTGATAACTTGATGTATAACATGTGAATTTGAAGTTTAATTGATTAGCTTGTGCAATAATTTTGTTATGGAAGTGTTTTTGGTGCTAAGATGGACCTTGAAAACAAGCACATAATTCTGAAAATCTAGTTCGCATCGCGACGCTCACTGGAAAAATGGCAGGACGTTTCTTCAATGTTGAGCATCTCGACGCACAAGGCTTTGCGTCACGACGCGTGACCCAAACAATCCCAAATCAGTTTTAAACCAGTTATGTTTCACCCTAGCATGTAAGAGACCACCCTAAGGGTCTCGTATCAACTCGTATACATATATTACATCTTAATATAATTATGATACCTATCGGAGTGATAGCAGCCACTTAAATAAGTAAATTTAGCCTGATTTCGTAGTACGTTTCTTAGTCCATTTCTAATCTAGTTTATCAAATGTAGATCATCACATGAATCATAATTTTCTTCGGCAAAGTAACCAGTGCCAGTCAAATTCTAAATCTATGAGTGGACACTTTCCTTTTAAATTGACTATCATTTTGTTGTCTTTCATATCAGACTTATTTTCACGCTTTAGGGCATTAGATGATTTTTATTACAGATATTTCATGAAAGTTTATGTACTAAGTTATGTTTGAGAAAGAAAGAAAGATTTTCAAAGTATGATTTTATGGTTCTCGAGGCATGGGGAAAAACCCACCCCAGTATGTAACTTGATACATACATGGAATTGACGGATAACATGTGCACATGTAGAGGACTGGGGGGACGACGATACGTAATGCCCCCAAATCCTAGTTCAAAGCTAGGGATGACAGATGCCCCTAGATCCTAGTTTCAGAGCTTGGAGGGTAACATAGATCCGCACCCCCAGTTTTAGTTCAGTGGCTTGGGGTACGGCGATACGTAACTCTCCAAGACCACTAGTTTCAGGGATAGAAGTGGCATGTTTTGGGGGAGGGCGATACGTAACGCCCTCATAAATCAGATTTTTCACAGACAGATATCAGTTTTCAGAAAATAATTTTTCAAATATAGATTTCAGAAACAGATACTTCAGAAATAGCTTTTAGAACAGACATTCCAGTTATATGTTTTCAGAACCAGATTTTCAAAATTATACTTTAGAAAATTTTTCCAGAAAGAAATTCGTTTCAAATTGATGAATATGATTTTAGAACCATGGACTTTTAAAAGCATTCTTAGTATTTACTTTTAAATCGTCCACTCACTTAGATCATTCAAACGATCTAAGCCCCCACTCCCAGTGTTTTGTTTTATAGGATCATGGAGGACGAGCTCGGGAGGATGGATACTAATGGCAGTCACTAGAGGGTCTGAGTCCACCAGAGTGTGTATAGAGTTTCAGTATTGTCAATGTGAAGTAAAAGTTGTATGGCATACACTGTATTGAATAAGTTATTGAAATGTGCTAATGTGTTCATTTTCAAAGTTGTGATGTGTGGTACTAATGAGTACACTATATGAGCTTTTGAGATGTATTTCATGTTGTTGAGTCGGGACAATGGTCCCTATGCATGAGAAAGTCATTTGAGATTAGTTCAGTTAAGATGATTACAAACAGATAGTCAGAGGCTTAGGGGGATAGTACGACCTATTCCCTACCAGTAATATCTCCCGGATTGGGGATGTTATAGATCGTGAGCTATTGAATCTAAGGCTGAAACCTAAAATCCCTTTTCCAAGTTCATTTTAAGTTTACCACATCAATCTTATTGGTGATCAAGCAACAAGAAGTATTAAAGTTAAGATTCAATAAACATGCCAAAACATCATATATTATATAAAGAAAATCAATTATGAAACTCGTGAATATTGTGATTCTTCACTTCTCTAGATTAAAAATAAAATGCTGGGGTTAGGGGATCCACCTTTAATATTTCAAATGTAGAAATCTCACTTTATTATAATATAAACATTGTCAGTGTTATTCGATTAATTAAGTCAAACCAGCAATAAAGGCGATATTATTATTTGTCCATAAACCAGCCATATAGGGGTAATCATCTGTCACTTAAAGAACGATCATATAGGCGGCGTCTAATTATGTCAAATAAATAAAACCAGCCATATAGGTGGTATCAACATTAATAAATATTATTAAATTATAATTTCCATATTATAAATTAAGTGAGATTAATCTACCTTATCATATTAAATGATTCAACATTCCCCCAGCCGAAATTAATTACTAAAACATAAAAAAAAAAAAAAAAAACACGCAAACTATTATTAATAAAAATAAAATTCATAATTAAAATACATAAAATAAACACATAAGATATAATCATCAAGTTCCTTAAGAGAAATATGAAGGAATTATGAAATTTACAAATGAAATCAAGCTATATTTATAGGTAAAATTTTTCCTCCACCAAACTTGGCACCAAAAACTCCACCAAATCCTCAACCAAACATGTAACCATGTTTGGTGGAAGTTTGACAATTTTAAATTGCCATTTTCCATTTTTTCTTGTTTTGGATAATGACGTTAATAATTACACATAACACACTTTGGATTTTTCATCCATTTCGGTCTTGAAAACTTCCGAATTCGAAATTCTTATGAACATCAAAGTTGTAGATCTTTGAGTCTTCTTTCATTTGGAACTTGAATCAGCTCAATCTGATATCGGAGTAAATAGTTATGGATAAAATATAACAATTGCGCAAAGTTGAAATTTCCAAAATTGTACTTCGTTAGAACGCCATTTCAAGTTTCCAACTTCCAAAATCCAAATATCAAGTCCAAGTTTTGCCCTTATTTGTTCCATTATTCGTCATGATTGATTCCATTGAGTCCCAATTTTATTTTATCTTCAAAATAAACTAAAACACATCAAAATATTCATAAAACTGGAGAAACCATACAAAATATTAAGTACAATGGTGGTAAATATTGATATATTTTCCACTCATCACACCCAAAAACCTAACATTTTGCTAGTCCTTGAGTAAAACAAACAAAACAAAATGAAATAATCAACTAATACTAAATTAATCTAAACCACTTTCGTAGGGATCACAATTGCATTTAGCGTATGCAACAAGCCTTTAACCCCTAGGTGTCTCTAGTGGACGAGTTGTAGCCTCGTGAGGGTTTACAGCGACGATACCCACAAATGTCAATTAAATACAATCACACAAAATTTAAAAGAAACAAAATAAATAAATAAATAAATTCAACTAAAAAGTGAAATTCTTATCCAAGTTTGTAATTGTTTTATTTCTTTCTAAATTACCAAATAAATAAATTCTCCTATTCTTTTTACCATTCTCCATATACGCAATCAACAAGGTATTAACCAATTCATTATGCCCACAATATTCACAAGTGTAGTTGAAAAGAATGTAATTTTTTTATCCTAAAGTTATGTTAGAGTTCACACCTTTTGGAAATGAAAGTTTATTTATAAATAATAAACATGTTTTTTTTTTATTATTAAGCTTTACCGTTTGATGTGAACAATCAATTCTTACTAAGGCAAGATGTCTGGTTAGTGAGTAAAAGCTTTATTGAACTAGTTAAGCTATACCATTTGACGTGAACAATCACTACTGGCCAGGCAAGATGTCCTGTTACAAAGTAGAAGCTTACTTATTATCTAACTAACTCAAGATGTACCATTTGACGCGAACAGTCACTGCGTGCTAGGCAAGATGTCCGGTTACTAAGTAATAATTGGTCAATATTTATTTATTTATATATCTATTTTTTTCCTTTTTTTTCTTTTTTTTAAATAAATATTCCATCGCCTTTAGGTGTTGGCTCCAATAAACTAGAGAACTGAATATTACAAAATTTTCGCTTACAACCCATGTTCATATGTTACCGTGTATGTTGATATTACTTGTCAAATGAGCATATGAAGATCAAATTTAATCAATACTATGGAGAATTCACAAAGTTAAATAATTCAATCAAAGTAAATAAATAAAAATTAACTTGGGTATGAATTAGCCTGAAATACGTCTTCAGGAGTGGCAAACTCCTACACAGCATCTCAAAAAATCATTTCACTTTGATAGTCAAAACTTAAGCAAAAAAAAAAAAAAAACACAACAAAAAAAATTAAACCAAACCTAGAAAGAGGTTCGAAGACTTCTTTAGCTCGAGCATTCTATATGATAACAAACAACCACTCAAATGCACACAAATATTACATCACTTATTATAAATCCAAACAGTATACATGACTGTTGTGGTTTACAACACAATATTACAGAAATAAATACAATAGATGACACAAATGTCTGGTCCAACCCAAATATACAACTGTGGCACGTGGATCCAATTCTGGTACTGCTACTACTGAACAGACGGACTACCTGAAATGTTATGGGAAAGGGGGGTGAGCTTATAAAGCTCAGTAAGTAAACACTCATTCTCTCAACAAGACCTCACCAACAAAATAAGATTATATAATAAATATATATAATATAATATATGAAAATAACATATATTATTATATCATCGCACACAATCCTCCCACAACAATTACCAACATCCATCAAACATGGCTGCTACTCCGGGTCTAGTATAACAGAGGTCTGCAATATACTCAATGAGGAAGCCCCCGTACTCCCCCATATCAAAACCAATGGAAGAGTCCTCAATGACAACTTCCAAGGTTTCCAACCATATCAACTCGTAAAATGTGAGTAAAATATACTCAAATAGGAAGCCCCCGTACTTCCCCATATCAAAACCAGTAGGAGTGTACCTCAATGACAACTCCCAAGGTTTTCTATCATCTCAATCATCTGATGTATCATCACATCTCATCTCAAATCCGACCACTATTATACCAAACCCGGCAGCATATCACAACAACACACATCATCCAATACAATCACCCTCGCATCCAAACAAATCAAACTCATCTCAACAATCATGATTTCATATTATCATGCTTTCAATATCTCAATATAATATCTCACAAATATGAAAATATATATATAACAATATTATATATATGATAATGCCAATATATATTTATATATATATATTTACCAACTCACACAACAACCATCAATCATCAAACAAATGTTAAGAGAATCACCACAGAGTGTACTTACCTCGATTCACGCAAAAGTCAATAACGATTATAGCCCGAAATTCCAAACAACAAAGCTGAGAGAAGAAAACAGCAACGAACGGCTCTGGAACTAATTAGGATGCTCAGCGAGGCAAGCGGGCCCCACAACAAAGATCGGGCCCCACCACCAAAAAGCGGACCCCACAACCAAATATTTTCTACGGCGAATATATATATCAAAACGCTCGAAATTTCGAGAGCAATAATCTGATGCGATCGGATCGTCGATCCAACGGTCAGATCTCAATCCAACACAATTCCCGAAATACCGAAGCTATAACACGGAAAACAACCCAACGATGTCGGATCGGGAAGTGACCACTGGCGTTGGAAAGGTCTCGGCCTGAAACGTGCTCACTCGCCGGAGGTGGTCGTCAGAAGTGGCCGGAGACGGCCGGAAACATTGCAGGAAGAAGCGGCGACGTGGCGTCCTGGTCTGGAGGCGCGTGGTGGGCGCGTCCGGCGGCCTCTGGGCTCGATCTTGGCGGCGACGGAAAGCTAAAGGCGGCAGCTTTCTGTTGGTCCGGCGCGTGTGGTGGCGGCTGATCGACGGTGAAGCGGCTACAGCGGTTTGAAGTTTCGGCAATAAAGAGAGGAAAAATAAGGAGAGAGAAAGGAGAAAGTTTTTTTTTTTTTTTTATAATAAACTTTGATGTCCCTCTACGCAAGCGTCACTTAAATAAGCATAAACAATGATTAATATTTAATATTAATTATATTTTATTTTAGCTCTGCAATCATACACCTCAATCATCACAATCTACCCACCTTACAAAAATTTCGTCCCCGAAATTTCTAAATCCTCAAACAGATCTGGATATTTCTCCTTCATATCCTTTTCCAATTCCCAAGTTGCCTCTCGAATATGATGATTAGTCCACAAGACCTTTACAAGAGGAATCTGTCTGGATCTCAACTCTTGGACCTTTCGTTCTACAATCTTCACAGGTTTCTCTTCATAAGTCATATTCTCACTCAACTCGACCGGCTGGTTTTCCAGGATGTGAGTAGGATCTGGTACGTACTTTTTCAGCATCGACACATGAAATACATTATGAATCCTTTCTAACTCCGGTGGTAATGCCAGACGATAAGCCACCTTGCCCAATCTCTCCAATATCTCGTAAGGACCAATATAGCGGGGTGCTAACTTTCCCTTTCGACCAAATCTCAAAATTCCTTTCCAAGGAGAGACCTTTAAAAAGACTCTATCCCCCACTTGGAACTCGAGGTCTTTCCTCCTACGATCGGCATAACTCTTCTGTCGACTCTGCACCTCTAACAGTCTAGATCGAATCAGCCTGATTCTTTCGGATGTCATATTAATCAATTCTGAGCCATGAACCTGTCTATCTCCAACTTCCCCCCAACAAACAGGGGTTCTACACCTCCTCCCATACAATGCCTCAAATGGAGCCATACCGATACTTGCTTGAAAGCTGTTGTTGTAGGCAAACTCTATCAAATGAAGGTGACCATCCCATCCTCCAGCAAAAGTCAAAACACATGATCTCAGTAGGTCCTCCAATGTCTGAATAGTTCGCTCTGACTGTCCGTCAGTCTGAGGGTGGAATGCTGTGCTCAAAGTAATCTTCGATCCCATCGACTTCTGGAAGCTCTGCCAAAAACGAGAAGTAAATCTGGCATCTCTATCTGATACAATTGTTGTCGGTACTCCATGTATCCGCACAATCTGCTCCACATACAGTTCTGCTAGCCTCTCTGGTCCCCATGTAACTCGAATCGGTAGAAAATGAGCAGACTTAGATAATCGGTCCACTATCACCCAAATTGCATCGAAACCCTTCCGTGTTCTCGGAAATCCAACTACAAAATCCATTGCAATATTCTCCCATGGCCACTCAGGTATAGGTAGAGGCTGGAGTAACCCGGCTGGATGTTGGTGTTCTGCTTTGACTTGCTGACAAACCAAGCACCGAGATACAAACTCTGCAATATCTCTCTTCATTCCTGGCCACCAATAATTCTTCTTCAGGTTTTGATACATCTTGGTGCTCCCAGGATGCATACTATAAGGAGCATCGTGAGCCTCATCCAAGATTTCCCGTTTGAGCGATTCCAAATGTGGTACCACAACTCTATCACCCAAAAGTAATACATCATCTGAACTCAATCTGAAGTTAGAAGTTTCCCCCTTAGGAATCTCCGCTCTCCATTTCCTACATTGCTCATCCTCGCTCTGGGCTGTTTTAAGTCTATCCAACAATGTAGGTCGGACCTTTATATGAGCGAGAAGGCCTGCTCCGACAGATATCCCAAAGGTCAATCGTAACTCCGCTAGCTCCTCGAACATCTTCTGTCTGGCTCTTAGAAACTGTAATTCACCCACACTTTTCCTACTAAGGGCATCAGCAACAACATTGGCCTTCCCTGGATGATAATTAATAGTGCAATCGTAGTCACTAAGGAATTCCATCCAACGTCTCTGTCTCAAATTCAACTCCTTTTGAGTGGGAAGATACTTCAAACTCTTATGATCAGTAAAAATCTCACACCTGGCACCATATAAGTAATGTCTCCAAATCTTTAAAGCATGAACAATTGCTGCCATTTCCAAATCATGAGTGGGATAATTCTTCTCATGGGTCTTCAATTGTCTCGAGGCATAAGCGATCACCCTTCCATGTTGCATCAGAACACAACCTAACCCCTGATGTGAAGCATCAGTATAAACCACATATCCATCAAGTCCGGAAGGTAAAGTAAGTACTGGTGCAGTAGTTAATTTCTCCTTCAGAGTTTGGAAGCTCCTCTCACAATCATTAGTCCACACGAACGGTATCTTCTTCCTTGTCAGCTGTGTCATTGGAGCAGCAATAATAGAGAAATCTTGTATAAATCGACGGTAGTAGCCTGCTAATCCCAGGAAACTTCGAATCTCTGTCACTGTTCTCGGTCTCTCCCATCTCAGAACTGCTTCAACCTTTTGTGGATCAACATAAATACCTTCTCCTGAGATGATATGTCCCAGAAATACCACTTTATCCAGCCAAAATTCACACTTAGAGAACTTGGCATAAAGTTGTTCTCTCCTCAAAATCTCAAGTATCAACCGAAGATGTTGCTCATGATCGATCTGAGAAGGCGAATACACGAGGATGTCATCTATAAACACCACAACAAACTTATCTAGATACGGCTGGAACACTCTATTCATCAAATCCATGAATGCTGCAGGGGCATTAGTAAGTCCAAACGGCATGACTAAAAATTCATAGTGTCCGTATCTCGTTCGAAATGCCGTCTTGGGAATATCTGTATCCCGAATCCTCATCTGATGATATCCCGATCGAAGATCAATTTTTGAAAACACCGAAGCCCCCTGAAGTTGGTCAAATAAATCATCAATTCTGGGTAACGGATACCGATTCTTGATAGTCACCTTATTAAGCTGACGATAATCTATACACAATCTTAAGGTGCCATCCTTCTTCTTCACAAACAACACTGGTGCTCCCCAGGGTGAAACACTAGGCCGAATAAATCCTCGATCCAACAGCTCTTGCAACTGTTCCTTCAGCTCCTTCATTTCTGCTGGGGCCAAACGATATGGTGATATGGAAATAGGAGTAGTACCTGGAATTAGATCCACAGTGAATTCTAGATCTCTACGAGGTGGCAACCCTGGTAACTCATCAGGAAAGACATCCTGGTACTCACTCACAACTGGAATATCTGCTATTCGAATCGATTCATCTTTTTCCACTGTAATGATACTTGCTATAAAACCTTTACACCCCTGTCTAATCATCCTACAAGCTGACATGGCAGAAATGATGGGCACCACAACCTGATTACAATCACTGACCACCTTAAACTCTCCACTATTTGACTTAAACCGTACTTCCTTTTTACTGCAATCAATAACTGCTCCATGAGTGGTCAACCAATCCATTCCTAAAATCAAACCAAAATCCTCCATTTCTAACGGGTAAAGTATAACTGGTAGTTGTCTAGCCTCAATCTCAATACTTAATCCCCTAAATACCACATCTATTCTAATGTCCTTCCCCGAAGGAAGACTCACAATCAAAGGATACTTATTAGCTCAGGTACACTATTCAGACAAGGAATACAACTAGCAGCAATGAATGAATGCGTAGAACCCGTATCAAATAAAGCTCGAACGAATATACCTGATATCCGCACCGTACCTGATACAGTACCACCATCTTGTGCCTCGTGCTCTGTCATAGCGAAGACTCGTCCCCTATCAACACCAGGTGCAGTATGAGCCTGAGATGTCTGTCCTCTACCACCATCCAATCCACTCAACGTTCCCCTGTCTCTGTTCTGTGTGAAACCCGAACCTCGTCCACGACTACCATAAGAACTTGTCCCTCTACCACGTCCTACAGTCGGCTCAGCTCCCCGAGATCCACCTCTGATAGGACATTCTCTAGCGAAATGTCCAGGCTGCTGGCATTCATAACACATCTTTCCTCTGGTACAATGCACACTAATATGACCTTCCTGACCACAGTTATAACATCGACGAGGGCCAGTAGGGCGAGATGCCACACTCACTGCACTCTGATCAACCGATGGTGCTGGACCTCTACTCTGAACCTGCTCCGTCTGACCCCTACGAAACTGTCCTCTGAAAGGTGCACTCTGCGTGCCTCTCGGTGGTAACCCGCTGTGAGTCGGCTGTGGAGGATACTGTCTACTGTTATATCTACCCCGTCCTCCTTCAGAAACCTCATTTCGCTCCCTCTTCCTACTCTCTTGAAAGGCAGCTCTATTTTCTTTCTCAATTTTGATGTCACTTTCTGCAATCATGGCTCTGTCAACCAATTCTGTGTATGGCAGTTTTCCCAAAATCGAAATTCTCGATCTGATCTGTTGTCTCAATCCACTCTTGAATTTCTCACACTTGTCGTCTTCACGTCGTACCAATTCTGGATAGTAACGAGATAAGGAAATCATCCGTCTATCATATTCCATCACTGTCTCCGTCGGTCCCTGAACCATGTGTTCGAACAGACGACGCTGCTCCATACGATAAGCATACGGAAAGTACTTCTCATTGAAGGCTTCCTCGAACATATCCCATGTGATAAACTGAGGTCTTTCAGGTCCATCAGTTCTCCAAAAGTCAGGGGATCTCAATCTGTCTATCAGTACGGTCTCAGTATGCTTCCACCATCTCTCTGCTTCTCCTCTCATCAAAAAGGTGGCAAATCTAACCTTCTCTTGATCAGTCAAATCCAACACCCTGAATATATGTTGAATGTCATCTTTCCATTTTTCTGCAACTAGGGGATCAGCCGTATCCTGAAACTGTGGAGGCCTCAAATTAAGAAATTGATCCAGTTTGCTCGTGTTACCACTGCTGCTCGCAGGTACATTACTAGTTGGCTCTCTGGTAGCCATCTGTGCAACTACATCGATTAATCTTCCCAATACATTTTCTAAATGTGAGGCTGTCGGGGGAACTGAATGGGCAGCAGAGGTCACATTAGGTACAACTGCAGGAACATCATCAGGTGCAGCTACTGGAATAGTAGTGGGGATAGCTGCCGAAACTACTGGGGGTGCAGGTCTAGAACCTTCACCAATCTCAAAAACAGGTGGAATACCAGATGAAGCTACATCCGATACATGATCTACAGGCAGAGTCTGGGGTCTCTCAATACCTATACTCGACACCCTCACAAGTCGTCGAGCTCTCCCTCTCCCACGTTGAGTACCAGTTCCACGGCCACGACCAGACATTTTCCTACAAACAAAAAGCTACACCATTAATACCCCATCTAATGCAATATGTCTACAGAACCTATAAACCTAGGCTCTGATACCAAATCTGTCACGACCCCCTCCCTAGAGCGGGCCCAACCCTAGAAAGAGGTTCGAAGACTTCTTTAGCTCGAGCATTCTATATGACAAACAACCACTCAAATGCACACAAATATTACATCACTTATTATAAATCCAAACAGTATACATGACTGTTGTGGTTTACAACACAATATTACAGAAATAAATACAATAGATGACACAAATGTCTGGTCCAACCCAAATATACAACTGTGGCACGTGGATCCAATTCTGGTACTGCTACTACTGAACAGACGGACTACCTGAAATGTTATGGGAAAGGGGGGTGAGCTTATAAAGCTCAGTAAGTAAACACTCATTCTCTCAACAAGACCTCACCAACAAAAATATATATTAATAATATATATAATATAATATATGAAAATAACATATATTATTATATCATCGCACACAATCCTCCCACAACAATTACCAACATCCATCAAACATGGCTGCTACTCCGGGTCTAGTATAACAGAGGTCTGCAATATACTCAATGAGGAAGCCCCCGTACTCCCCCATATCAAAACCAATGGAAGAGTCCTCAATGACAACTTCCAAGGTTTCCAACCATATCAACTCGTAAAATGTGAGTAAAATATACTCAAATAGGAAGCCCCCGTACTTCCCCATATCAAAACCAGTAGGAGTGTACCTCAATGACAACTCCCAAGGTTTTCTATCATCTCAATCATCTGATGTATCATCACATCTCATCTCAAATCCGACCACTATTATACCAAACCCGGCAGCATATCACAACAACACACATCATCCAATACAATCACCTCTCGCATCCAAACAAATCAAACTCATCTCAACAATCATGATTTCATATTATCATGCTTTCAATATCTCAATATAATATCTCACAAATATGAAAATATATATATAACAATATATATATATGATAATGCCAATATATATTTATATATATATATTTACCAACTCACACAACAACCATCAATCATCAAACAAATGTTAAGAGAATCACCACAGAGTGTACTTACCTCGATTCACGCAAAAGTCAATAACGATTATTAGCCCGAAATTCCAAACAACAAAGCTGAGAAGAAAACAGCAACGAACGGCTCTGGAACTAATTAGGATGCTCAGCGAGGCAAGCGGGCCCCACAACAAAGATCGGGCCCCACCACCAAAAAGCGGACCCCACAACCAAATATATTCTACGGCGAATATATATATCAAAACGCTCGAAATTTCGAGAGCAATAATCTGATGCGATCGGATCGTCGATCCAACGGTCAGATCTCAATCCCAACACAATTCCCGAAATACCGAAGCTATAACACGGAAAACAACCCAAACGATGTCGGATCGGGAAGTGACCACTGGCGTTGGAAAGGTCTCGGCCTGAAACGTGCTCACTCGCCGGAGGTGGTCGTCAGAAGTGGACGGAGACGGCCGGAAATTGCAGGAGAAGCGGCGACGTGGCGTCCTGGTCTGGAGGCGCGTGTGGGCGCGTCCGGCGGCCTCTGGGCTCGATCTTGGCGGCGACGGAAAGCTAAAGGCGGCAGCTTTCTGTTGGTCCGGCGCGTGGTGGCGGCTGATCGACGGTGAAGCGGCTACAGCGGTTTGAAGTTTCGGCAATAAGAGAGGAAAAATAAGGAGAGAGAAAGGAGAAAGTCTTTTTTTTTTTTAATAACTTTGATGGCTTCTTCTCCCTACGCAAAGTCCGTCACTTAATAAGCATCAAAACAAGATTCAATATTTTAATATTAATACTATTTTTTTCTATCTGCAATCATACACCTCAATCATCAACAATTTCGGTCTTGAAAACTTCAAAATTCGAAATATGAACATGAAAGTTGTAGATCTTTGAGTCTTCTTTCATCTGGAACTTGAATCACCTCAATTGGATATCGGAGTAAAACGTTATGGACAAAATACAAAAATTACGGAAAATTAAAATTTCCGAAATTGTACTTCGTTAAAATGCCATTTCAAGTTTCCAACCTCCAAAATCCAAATGTCAAGTCCAGTTTTTGCCCTTATTTGTTCCACATTTCGTCCTGATTGATTTCATTAAGTCCCGATTTTATTTTATATGCAAAATAAACTAAAACACATCAAACCGTTCATAAAATTCGAGAAACCATACACAATATTAAGTAAAAGGGATGATAAATATTGATATATTTTCCACTCATCAAGTTTGGATATGAAAAATTAAAGTACAACTTCAGCACTCACAATTGATAATAAGATTTAAGTGTGAGTTGCTAACCCAATAAATCTAAGCTCACTACAAATGATAATGAATGTGTAGTGTGTGAGCTTGAGTATGAGAGTGTATGATGATAAAGGTTTTTTTTAACTCTCTATTATTGCCTTAGAGAAAATTTTATGAAGGTTGAAGAAAGTGGCAAAAACTCTTAAAGATTTCCACTAAGTTGAATCCATAACTTACACCGAATTTTTCGTGGCTCGCTCGCAACCAAGAGTTTTGTCCCCTAGGGTCATTCCAAAAATTTACACAAGAGTTTTCCAATGGCTCATTCTTAAACCTTTACAATGAGTTTTGTTTCTATTCTCACTCACAACTAGGGGTGTTCGTGGTGCGGTTCGGGTCGAATTTTTCATTTTTCACTTCAAACCGCGCGGGTTGGCGGTTTGGGAAATTAGAAATCGAAATCACAAATTTGATAAGGAAAACTGCGATGGTTCGGGTTGGCGGTTTGGGTGGTTCGGGTCGACGGTTTGGATTATAATTTTTTTAAAGGAATTTTTGTGTGTTTTCACATAATAATTGAAGAGGAAAAATACCTAATTTTCATTTATACATTGCATATTGTCATATGATCATTAATATCTTAAATTTCATGATTAAAGAAGAATAAAAATATAAAATAATATCTAATTTGAACACGGGTCAGCGGTTTAAGCGGTTTGGGTCATAGTTTGAGTCAAAATTTACGGTTTTGGGCGGCTCGGGTCGAGGTTGGGTCAAAATCGCACACCGACCTGAAATTTACGGTTCAGTTCCGATTGAATCGAAATCATTTTTAATTTATTTTCAAACAGCGTAGTGCGGTTCGGGTCGGGTTACGGTTTGACCCGAAACCGTGATCACCCTTACTCAAACCTTTACACAAAATGACATTTTCAGTATACTCATTCAACAAGGGACTTCCGAACCACAAGTAGGGGTGACAAAATGAATAAACGAATCGAATTCGTGACGAATACTAAACGAATCGAATAATAATGTACTAAATTTGAATTCGATTCGTTTATTAAACGAATCCCGATATTAGGATTCGAATTCGATTCGTTTATTAAACGAATATTCGTATTCGATTCGTTTATTAAACGAATATTCGTATTCGATTCGTTTAAATAAAATTTAACGAATCTAATATTGTATTCGATTCGTTTAATCAAATTTTATTCGTTTATTCGATTCGTTTATTCCTAGGTGTTGAATCATTCTTCATTAATCTGCAAAGCAGTCAAAAGCAAGCTTTTTTCATACTTGATATCCAAAATGGCTTGGATCAATCACTAACAGATCCAAAATAAACTTTACATAAGAGTGAAAAATGAACACGTCAAATACAAGAAAACAGACTTAATTTGCCCTCTCCAATTTTCAAAATTAAATACAAAATTAACAAAAAAAACCCATATTCGAACGAACAAACAAACATAACAGCAGGCTTCTGGTCCTCGTGCTCGACCGGCGACGATGATGACTTCCTAGTCTCGAAACTACTCACCTCCAGTTCCACCTATTCTTGTTCTCTGCCATTAATAACAAACAAACAAACAAAAATCTAGCTCCCTTACACACTCGTAGGCCGCATCACTCTTTTATGTATTCAAATTTTGAGTGAGAATTTCAATAGTCTCTTTAATAGACGAGATTATTGACTGCTAAGTGAAAACAATAAATCAAATGGGATGATGGATAGCAAAAAGAAAATATGCAGAGACAGAGAGGTGAGGAGGAGGAGGCTGAGTTGAGTGAGAGAGAATTTTAGGTTAAGTTTAGGTTTAGATATTTTCTTTATATAGTTATTTTTTAGGTTACAAGTGTATAATTAATAAAATATCCTTCTTCTTAAACTCTTTTGTTCAAAAATTGTAGGGGTTAATTTGTAATATAATTAAACGGATATTAAACGAATTCGATTTGGATTCGATTCATTTATGATTCGTTTAATAAATGAATTCCAAACGAATAAACGAATTGATAAGCTCAAATTCTGATTCGATTCGTTTATTAAACGAATCGAATCGAATTGATCCATTTATTAAACGAATCCTGACCCAAATTGCCACCCCTAACCACAAGTGTTTGAATATGAAAGTTTAAAGTACAACTTCAGCACTCACAATGATAAGAAGAGTTCAGTGTGACTTGCTAACCCAAGAAATCTAAGCTCACTACAATTGATAATGAATGTGTAGTGTATAAGCTTGAGTATGAGAGTGTATGATGATGAAGGTTTTGTTTAACTCTTTGTTGTTGCCTTAGAGAAAATTATATGAAGGTTAAAGAAGTTTGCAAAAACTCTTGAAGATTTCCACTAAGTTGAATCCACAACTTACACTAAGTTTTTCATGGCTCACTCACAACCAAGAGTTTTGTCGCCTAGGGTCATTCCAAATATTTACACAAGAGTTTTCCAATGGCCCATTCTTAAACATTTACAATGATTTTTTTTTTCTAGTCTCACTAATAACCTTTACACAAATTGATCTTTTGAGTATCCAAACCACATGTATTTGAATATGAAAGTTTAAAGTACAACTTCGGCACTCACAAATGATAAGAAGATTTACGTCTGAGTTGCTAACCCAAGAAATTTATGCTCACTACAAATGATATTGAATTTATAGTGTGTGAGCTTGAGTATGAGAGTGTATGATGATAAAGGTTTTGTTTAACTCTCGCCTTAGAGAAAATTATATGAAGGTCGAAGAAGATGGCAAAAATAAAATTGGGACATTATTTATAGAGAAAGTGAAATACTGCTCCTACTCTCTGTCTAAGACGGTATGCCAATCTCAGAGACTGATATGCCTGTCCCCAAAGCATAATGACTATATTACCATTCAATATTAAAACACAAAATATTTATTGACGTGCAAATAGTGTTACCCTCGGATGAAAGTACATAAATGAGAAATAAATATTGATCAACAAGTGGGACCTATTGATGACGTTAATAAAATGAGGCTCATGGCGGGCGGCTAGATCAAATCGAAACACCCACAAGACAAGCCCAGTAATTTTACTGACAAAAGTCCCAATGAAATATTGAAGAGGCCCCTTCAATTTATACCTAACAAATACCTTCGAGTATATTCATCATTTAATACATAAAATGGTAATACCAACATGAAAATAATTATAGGACATGCTTGCTTATATGCAATGAGGCATATATAGTTCCCCCACTTCCTATCCTTCATCAAATCTTGTAATTTTCAGGAAAAATTAACAATTAAATTGAAATTTACTTTTATGTATAGACACCTTATTTTATATAGAATTTGTTATAAACTATTTAAGTTTATGTTATCTCTATTCTAGCACCCTTTACTTTTTCTAAATTGAAATTAAAGAGTGTTTTCTTTTCAGGAAACCAATTTTATACACTTGTATTTTCTTAAATGATTATTGTTATTGTTATTGTTATTATTATTATTTAATTTTAAGAGGTAAGGGATAGAGAAAATCAAAATGTAATTTTTTATCATCTTGCCGAGTAATTCTTTAGTGCAACGGAAGTATGGGTAACGTGGTATCACCAATCAATTAATAAATGACATGTAAAATTTAAAATCCATTTTTTTAGTTGTTTTTTAATATTTTAGCACGCGTAGCAATGATTGATTGGATTGTTGCACGGATGACGTGGTACCTCCGTTGTATTGTAGATTTTCTCCAACTTGCCTTCCCAAGATTCGAACAGTGAAATGATGGTCAAAAAGCATGAATTCTTCAATAATCCTATATGCACTTGAGTCTTTTATACATTTTTCATATCTCATTTCGTCTATGACATTTACAATATTACCGGAAAAGTATATTATTATAAGACAAATATAACATTTTAACATATAAATGGATTAGTTTTAATTAATTTATACATGTGTCGAATTTTTATCTAAATGAATCAACAAAGTAATAAAAAAAATCACGAGAGACAAAGGTTGATGTTCATGTCTTTATTAAATCACAATAATTACAAACAATTAATCATTAAATGAATTAATAACAAAGGTTGAAGTTCATGATTTTATTATGCACTCTTCTATTAATAAATAAGGATCATTAATTCTCCATAATCGTCTCCGTCTTTCTTATAAATCTCACTTCCATGCACTGGTCCCATTCTATTCGTCTCTCAATTTTGTATCAGTTACTGTTAATTTCTTCATTTTCATCTGGGAATTTTGTGCTTCTTTTTTGCTTTGCCTCCGTAACCCCACCCACCTTCTAATGGCAACAAATTAAACTCAAACAAATATTTCCATTTTTCATAAGAGCCCCCATCAAATTGAGTGAGTTGATGGTGATAGTGTAGTCCCTTTCAATACCCCTACTCTCTTATTTACTCCTTTTGGTATCCTTTTCTTGATCTTGACATCCTCTTTTTATTTTCTTGAGCATTTTCCGGGAAAAAAAAGCGGGGGGGTTTATTTGTTTTGATAAGAAAATATAATGGGTGGTGGTGTTGGTGATGATAATTTATCTGAATATATTTTTGATGAAGATGATTTGTTTGCTATTTTTGAGAGCTTAGATAGTGTTGTGCCGTTGGATGAAAAAGCTACAGCAGTGGTGTCCCAGAAGTCAACTTGTTCAAGTGTGTTGTTGCAAGAATATGATCACGATGAGCTTGAAACTTCATCACCCAAAAGGAAGAGACAAAAGACTCTTAATGTGTCTTCTGATGAAGCTGCTAACAATAACATGGATGGGCAACATAGAATGTCTCATATAACTGTGGAGAGAAACCGGAGAAAGATGATGAATGAGCACTTGTCTGTTTTGCGCTCACTGCTGCCTTGTTTCTATGTCAAGAGAGTAAGTTCATAATATTGAAAGTCATTTTTCTTAAGAGTGTTTTTCTCTCAGGAGCATATAATATAATGCAGCACTGTCTTTTACAACGCTTCCAGCTTTTCCTTAAAAATCTTTATTTTTTTATTTTTTTGGTTAAAAAAACTAATTTGGAGATTCAATAATGAAAAATTTAAAGATTGGGTTGTTATATTTTGCATTGCTTAGGGGGATCAAGCATCAATTATTGCAGGTGTAGTGGATTACATCAATGAGTTGCAGCAAGTTCAACAATCACTTGAAGCCAAGAAGCAAAGAAAAGTTTACAGTGAAGTGTTAAGCCCTAGGCTAGTTTCATCTTCACCAAGACCTTTAGTACCACATAGCCCTAGAAAGCCACCATTGAGCCCTAGGCTAATTAACCTACCTATTAGCCCAAGAACCCCACAACCAGGCAGCCCTTACAAGCCTGCTAGGCTGCAGCAGAAAGGCTATCCCTCACCAACAAAGGCTACTACTAATAATGTTTCTGTTGAACCATCTCCTTGTTCATCTTCCTCCATTGACTACACCATTAATGAGCTCGTGGCTAACTCAAAGTCAGCTATAGCTGACGTGGAAGTCAAGTTTTCGGGGCCAAACCTTCTTTTGAAGACGGTGTCTCCTAGGATTCCAGGCCAGGCTATGAAAATCATATCAGCTCTTGAGGAACTTGCTCTTGAGATTCTCCATGTCAGCATTAGCACTGTTGATTCTACCATGCATAATTCCTTCACTATCAAGGTACTTAATTATTTCCCTTTCTTATTTGATCATCCTCTAGCATATATACACAAAAAGTTTTAGCCTAATTGTTTGGTACTTCTGAAGGATTAAATTTCACTTTTAAATGAAATCACGATTTTTTGTCTAAGCTTAATTTTAGAATTTCAAAACATATTTTTTGGATTTATTATCTGGACACAAAAAGGAAAAAATTTGATGAGAGAGAATACTCAGATTACAACTATTATTATAGAATTTGTTTATTTTTATTTTTATTTTTTTTTTTATTTTTTTGTAGTCTTGATGGGTCTTTATGTTGTCATGATCTATGAACTTTTTTTTTTTTGGAAAATTCTAATACTGATGATATCATTTCATCCATATAATAATCGAATAATATATCACACCACATGTTAAATGATGGCATAGCATACAAGGCTTTTCACACCGTGAACTCTGATAAGATTACATATTGCCACGCATGCTAAAATAATAAATAAATAAATGATACTTATATTTAATATAAATTCACATGTTATATGTTTATTATTAGTTAATGGTATCACGTTACCCATATAAAATGATACCAAAAAAATTAATTTTACTTTTTTGTTCTTATGTTTTTATTGCCCTTAAGACCCTACTTCATCTTCTTTCTTTTATCGCGGCTCTTCAATTAGGTACTTATAAAGATAGTGTATACAAATCTTTAGATGGTCTATTCACACAATTAGGTACTTATAACGTAAATTTAATGGACCATTAGAGTTAGCCCCATATTGTATATGGCACAATTTGTTGGACCACAAGTTTATTCAGAAGGCAGTAATACTCGAATAGGGGGAAACAAAGAAGTACCATCAATCATTTATAATTTTGCAGCAGTAATTAATTTCACTCACAAGTAAAAAATTGGGCTTGCCATGTCTCTTGAAAACCACAATGCATCATATGTATTGCTGAAAACAAGGGCATCTTCCATTTGCCCCAACTGTTTTCACAGAACTGTAATTTATTAAGTACTTACGTTTTTTATTGTGTTCAAAAAAGTAATGATTGTGTTTTTGGTTTCCATTAACAGATTGGAATTGAATGCCAACTTAGTGCTGAAGAACTGGCTCAACAGATTCAGCAAACATTCTGCTAAAGTGTACTGATGATAGTTTCAGTATCAAGTTCCCAAATCCCTAACAAAAATTTATCTTTTTAATCTGTTCATTATCATGGTAGATTAATTTGCATAAATAAATGAAATGTGGTAGGGTTTTGTTTAATTTTACCAACATTTCTATTTACAGGTATAGTTGTAGAACAATCAATGACTAGTGTTGATTAGCTAGGGTAACCCTTGTAATTGAGCATTAATTCTCAAGGATTAGTTTCATGCATGCATCATTTATATTAGATGACTAGTGTTGATTAGCTAGTGTAACCCTTGTAATTGAGCATTAATTCTCAAGGTTTAGTTTCATAAGTAAAATTTATTATCTATGGAACATATTGGCAACTTGTGTTTATCTTGATATCAAAAAATAGTTAGAATCTTGATCTTGTACCACTTGTGAATTTATGATCGATAGTGTATATTACGATTAATTACTTTTATATTTTGCTCCACAAAAACTTAGATAATGAGTGAATATAGTCTCATGATCCCTATTTAGATTCTTCTTTTAGGTTATATTCAGATTGATGGAACTAGACGGTTTATAATTAAACATAATCTGATAAAATAGAGAGTAAAGCATATAACCTTATTTAGCAAAAAAAAAAAAAAAAAAAGTGGTTTATGATATAATGTTCTAAAACATTGTTTGGTAATTAAAAATTAATAGAATAAAATATAACTATATAGGTTTTGAAAACAATTATGCCCTTTTTAAATATAAATATTAAAATATTGGTCCAAGTGTAAAGATAAATATGATATCAAGTGCTCCAAATAATAAAAAATATTAATAAGAAAAAGGAAACCAAAATATAGTTGTTAGGGATAACTCTGTAACCATATCATCATATAATCCTATTCACTTGTAGATAGAATACCCAGCTATCTAATCTTTTAGATAAGATAATATACTTGTATTAGATATACTTGTTGACGAACATAAATACAACATGTGTATAAATTGTGTTGCAAGCTCATAATTTTCAACACACAATATACAAACTCTTTCATGACTAATCCACCCATCATCAACCCTCTTGATACCACTACGACACTACCTCACTTGTTACTATCAATGTCTCGGCCTAATGTCCCATAAAACTAACCCAAACAAATTATTCATCCTGGCACCAGCAATTCCACACCCTCCTCGTTGGATATAATTTATGAGTAATTATACACTCACACACACTTCCACTTAAAGTTTTATAAACTTTCTCACTGTAGCTATAGTAAATTACTGTAGATCACTGTAGCTATAGTGAGAGAGTTTGTAAAACTTTAAGTGAAAGTGTATGTGAGTGTATCTACAAGAATTATGGCTTTTAGCGTCCAACAATTTAGCGTCGAAATAACTTTCGACGCTAAAAATCACTTTTAGCGTCGAAATTAATATTCGACGCCAAATATCAAGATTTTAGCGACGAAAATAATTTTCGACGCCAAAGATTCAACTTTTTTCGTCGAAAACAGTTATCGACGCTAAAAGTACTCTTATAGCGTCGAATAATTTTCAACGCTAAATTATTTTACTATTCCAATAATTTTTGGCGCTAAATGTTATACTTTTAGCATAAAAAATATAAGTCGACGTCAAAAATTAGACATTTAGCGTCGACTAAGTAGCGTCGCTAAAGGTTTATGAAGATTCCACCGACAATCCTTTAATCTTTAGCGTCTAAATTTAATTCGACGCTAAAAATCGTACATTTAGCGTCGAATAACCTATTTCGACGCGAAAAAAATAACAATTAGCGTCGAATTAAATATTTCAACGCTAAATATAGTTTAAAATGCATAATGCCACCAACCCTTCTCCCCCTCTGTTTTTTCTCCCATTCTCTTCATTTTCATCCTCTGAAATCTCAGAATCTGTCATCTGCAACCTCACAACTCTCCTACAAATTTTCAATAAAATTGTAATCAATTTTCCATAAGGTAAATCTTCTTTTATATTTCTTTTATATTTTTCAATTTTTATGATTATGTTTATTATATACTTTTTGTTAGTGATTTATGGTTCATATATGTAGATTAAGTTAATTAATTAACTAAATATAATTTTTCTGTAAATATATGCTTATCAACTAAATATATATGTATATGCTTAAATAAATAATTAATGAATTAGTAATGTTGATGAGTGTAATATGATATTTAATAATTATATTATTATATTTAGGTATTTCGCTGAAATGGATAGAAATTGGATGAGCTCGCTGGATAGATTGAGTGTTGAATATCGTAATGGAGTGTATGAGTTCATGGAAGTCGCAAAGCAACACATTGATGCAGAAGGTCGTGTTCGGTGTCCATGTACAAATTGTTTGAATAGGAAAATGAAACGGTTAGATGAAGTTTATAATCATTTATACATGCCAGGAATATCACCAACTTACCGTACGTGGATTTATCACGGTGAGCAGTATCATTCTCAGTCACGATTTATTGATTCCGGTGAAGGGAGCAGTAGTTACAATCAACCTGCAAACGATGAGATA
>SKCR01033812.1:0-42765 GCA_019454045.1 Zanthoxylum bungeanum
TTTGCTACAACAACGCAATGATTTGTGCAAATAGTGACGCTATGGGTCATTTTGTCCAACACGATCCATGTTTGGATTGAAACAAGCATAAGGTTCTTGGAACTGACGTTTTGAAATAATCATAATGGTTTATGATTTGACTCAAAACGAAATAATTCTTGTGTATATAAGGAGGTTAGTGGGAGAGCACTGATAATGAAATTCCCATAAAACAATCGGTGAAAGCTTGGCTTTCATAAGAAATTCTCCGTGGAATTCTGGGGAGTAACAACCTTTATTCAAGGAATAAAGATCTACAGGGATAAATTTGAAGTTGTTAACACTCTCTGGAAATTGTACATTTAAAATGTACTTGTATTGGTGTCTCATACGCTTCGAGCATATGGAGTCACGATCAGGTCAATCCAAGTGATAGTCACTGGATTGAAGTTAAGAACATCTGTTAGTATCTAAGAGAACTAAAGATGTTGTCTTAAACTATGGAGATGGAGAACTTGAAGTGACTGGGATCACTGTTGCAAGTTTCCAAACCGGTAAATACTGCGGTACTATAAAGTTTGAATAACGGGACAGTAAGCTGAAAATATTCCGAGCAAGATAACTGTTGCCGAATTAACAACAAATGTGGATTATTGCAGCAGCTGAGGCAACAATAGAAGCCATTTGGATCGATAATAAATCTAATTAGATTAGATTTAGTTCTGTTAGCGGCTGAGCTAGGTGTCAGCACAGGCTAAAGAATTAATGGTCTCATCGACGATCCAGATATATACTTCGATATTCATCTGATTCGTTCGGATCATACATCGTGGCGATGTGATGATCATGTAAATCGCATCGGATGATAATCATGCAAATCCGCTGACGAAAACCTTTTCTCAGCAGTTTGAACCAACAGTACATAGTTCGGGTGTTAGACACTCGAGTGACTGGCTATGTGCCAAGTGGGAGATTGTTGGATAATATGACCCATAGCGTCACTATTTGTACAGATCATGGTGTTGTTGTACAAATTAACTATGTGACAAAGGAGATTGCACTCTTATCATTTGTGATTAGATCACCTTAGATATATAAATGATGAGAGGTCCCTATGATTTGTTCCTGGACGGAGAATGATATGAGACAGTATCAGTCCACGTAGGATAAATCATTAAATATCCCTAGTCGTAGTATTATCGAGACAGGACATCGATAATGCGGAATAGGCTAGTATTTCACTTGTGCGCGTTGTGAGGGCACAACGGCATAGTTCTCATATATTTAAGTATTGGATACTTATGCAAGTGCGATAGAAGGTCGTGTTTCACCGATGGTACGGGAAACAGCTTCGCTCTGGATAGACCCCTCGGAATCCCATTGGTATTATGACTATGTGTCTATGGGAGTCCGACATCAAGGTAGATGTGTATAGTCTTAACCTGAGACTTGCATCGCTAATACTTGCGATAATCGGTAGACTTTGGTCTTGGTGGTACAGGGCTTTAACCGGTTCTGCGTACACCACTTCTGGGTTTATCAGAGAGTCGTAGTGTATTGGGTGTGATGTCAAGACGGAAGTATCACTTTAGTCATATTGGAGATGATGTCACGCAGGATACGGTACTAGTGCTCTTGAGTGTTGCGCAACCAATCGGGATATTGTGACCAGGTCATGAATATCCGATTATAGAGACTATGTTACCAGACATCCGATATGTGCTTCGGACGGGGTAGACACTTATCCAGCCCCAGCCCTAGCACGTGACTATCCGATACTGGGACGATATGCACAATACTACGGTATATTACGCTTTATACAGATCTATATATTCCTGTAAGAATATTTCTGGAGAATTGGGTAGGCATGGCGCTTTGCTAGAAGCCAACCTTGTCTTGTAAATCGGTATAAACGTAGTACGAGGTACTTACGTGTTCGGATAATTCGACGACCGTATTTACTGCCAACATATTCGGAGATCTCATGGGTCGCTTCCTGAAGATTCACCGATGACGTATGACTCGCACTTTAATTAATCTGGGAATAATTAGAAGAGAGAGAAAATTAATCTGGGATTAATTGCGGAGATATTTTATCTCGGATAAAATATCGTTAAAGAGAGAGAACGATTAATTTGGAATTAATCGATAAAATAATATATTTGATATATTATTAGAAATTGGATTTCGACGCGGAATTAAAATTAGATTTTAATTCGGGCGAACGAATTAATTTAGAATTAATTCGTTAGCGACATGAATAGTGATTTCGCTAGGCGTGATCATTTAATTACGACGCGACAGAAAATTCGTTAATTTGGAATTAGCGAATCCGAGCCCGTGAGTGATTACGAGCGCATTCACATTTCGAATTCGAGCGCGGCACGCAAGTCACATCAAGCGTGAAATCGCTAGTCGCATCATTTGTCAAATCACTTGTCACTTTGAGTGATGTGACATGTTTTCACTTGATTTGAGTGATTGATGTAGAAGTTGAAAAAGCAACATTTGCTTTTACTTTTTGACTTCAGTATTTAATGAAAAGTAAAAGAATTGGTAAATGGTTTTATTAATTTTAGAAATTATTAAAACCTATTACAGTTTATTTCCTTTTACTTTTCTCTCTCTCCTTTTACGCATCTCTTCCTCTCCCTCTCTTTTCTCTCCTTCTTCCACTTTCGGCTTGGAGCCGATTTCTTCTCAAAATTTTTGGTATGACCGAATCAAGAAGAGAAGCAAGGAAGATGAAGAAGTGCTAGCACATCTTGGGTTATACAAAGGTGATAGGGAAACGAATTTGTGAGCTTGGAAAGCTTGAAGCTTGGAGCTTCAATGGAGGTCATCAATGGCCGAACATGGAGGAGACCACCACCACCAAAACCGAGCAGTCCACAGCAAGGAGAAGCCTTGGGCGAGCTTATGGAGGGAGCTTGAAGGCTTGTATTCTTCATTTCATCAAAACCCATCAATGTGAGTATGAATTCCGCACCTCCTTTGATGTGTATTCAACTCGTTTTTATGCATGATTTATGATCTTGGGACTTGATTGAAACTCAACATGTATCCGGATCGTTGATGAGACCATTAATTCTTTAGTCTGTGCTCCAGCCTAGCTCAGCTGCTAACATAATTATATCTAATCTAATTAGATTTATTATCGACCCAGAAGGCTTCTATTGCTGCCTCAGCTGCAGCAATATTCCACATTTGTTTTTTATTCGGTAACAGTATCTTGCTTGGAAGATTTCCAGCTCACTGTTCCGTTATTCAAACTGTATACTACCGTTTACGACTTATAGTCATTTTATCGGTTATGAAACTTGCTACAGTGATCCCAGTCACTTCAAGTTCTCCATCTCCATAGTATAAGACAGCATCCTTAGTTCTCTAAGACACTAAGTATGTTCTTAACTTCAATCCAGTGACTATCACTCGGATTGGCCTGTTTGTGAATCCATATGCTCAAAGCGTATTATACACCAGGTCGCGTACATTTTTCAATGTAAGATTTCTCGGAGAGTTTTATCGAAAGCCAAGCTTTCACCGATTGTTTTTATGGGAATATCATTTCCAAGAAATGACACATATTATCATTATTGTATAGGACAACCACTGTCAGTGCGCTCCCACTAACCTTCTTATATACACAAGAATCTTTAACGTTTTGAATTAAATCATAAATCATTATGATTACATCAAAACGCTAATTACAAGAACTCAATGCTTGCTTCAATCCAAACATGGATCGAATAACCTGCAAACCTTGTTTGTTAGTTTAGGTACGACAAAACCGACATGATATTGTAAACATCCTCCAAATGTTTTCCTTTTCAGGAAAGCGATTTTCCCGTTAAGCTGACATATTTCATACAAGAAACATTGAGCTTTCGCAAGCATTATTCAAATGGATTTACCGTGGAAACAGGTAAAAGGTTGAATCGTAATCAACACAATGTTGATAAGGATACCTTTCCGCTACAAGCCTAGCTTAGTACGTTGGTATGTTGCCTTCCATGTTTGTCTTCATTGAAGACTTATATAGTACCTATAGGCACAACGCCTTGCGGTACATAAACTAGTGTCCAAACATAATTTGTATGCATGGAATCTATTTCGGATTCATGGCACTTTTCCATAATAGGGAGTCGATACCTTGTATCACTTCCTCATACATAGTCAGTTGGTATACCTCAAAAGATTAACATCTTTACGAGGTGAGATCAGAAACCCATACCCTAGGTTGTTTTCTGACTCTCTCCGACATACGTGGTTCTTGTGTATTAGAAAATTATTGGAATAGTTTCATCATTGATGAATTATTTTTGTTCCATTAAGATTCGGTGCCTTGAACAGTATTACTCTGATTTTCATCGAGTTTTACTATCCTCCCACTTACCACTGCATATGGGTATTCCTCTTAGGAAAACCGCATGGTGAGCAACAATCTAATTGTTCTCTGGTGAGATGTATAAGTACTATACTTTGGTATCCCTAGGATAACCTACAATTGGAACTTATCCAATTTGGGTTCTAGTTTGGTATCATCCAAACATATGCCTAGCACTCCCAAATCATCAGGAATGAGAAACCCGGTTTCTTTCCCATTCATATCTAATATGAAATCTGTCTAACAGATTTTAATGGAACCTTATTCAAAATAAGTTATGCACGGTTTAAAGCTTATCCGTTGAAGGAAATGGTAGCTCAGAGCGACTCGTGATTAACCTTATCATGTCCAACAAAATTCGGTTAGTCAGTTCGAACACACCGTCAAATTGACGTGTTCCGAGAGGAGTCCTCATTGAAAGAATACTATACTCTTTCAAGTATATTAGAAAATTATTGCTTAAGTATTTTCATTACGGTCTTACCGTGATGATTAAATACTTTAGCTGATATGTTTTTCTACTTCGTGTCGAAACTGTACAAGTTTCTGATTTGTGTTTCAAAGAAACACATAACCATAACGTGATGCCACATCCGTAAAGGTCACGAAATATTCACTATGAACTAGAGCTAACAGATCAGTGGCATTTACACTTTTACCAAGTAAAGGTGTTATAGGTACTTTTCCTAATAAACTAGATTCGTAGACATTATTTGAATAGAATCAAATTAGTCATTGTACCCACTCTTCAAAAGTGCAGATATACGAGTCTTGTTTAATTGTGTCCTAGACAACAATGCCACAATATGTTTCTTCTGATCAAATCAGTTTGAGCTATTTGTTTGTCATATTATATATTCGAGATTTATTTATATTCAAAATATAAATTCTGTTATTCACATCAAATGTGTTTATCTCAATATCATCTTTATATAATAAAACACTTTAGTGTTCTAGAATATAAATTTTCACCTGCAGCGAGTTAAACACTGATATAGAGATAATGTATCTAGTCAAACTAGTTACATTATAACAGTTTCTAAATTTAGGTACACACCCGAGGGTAGTTCCTAAAAATTAGGTATCTACGGTTAAAACAGAAACTTTCATCCCGTTTCCAATTCGCAGATTAATCTCTATTGAAGTCAGTATCCTGTTCAAAACAGATTCTGAACATCAATATATATATATTTTATGTTCCACATTAAGTATTTAAAATCTAATTTTAATACTAGTAGTGAACATAATGTTGACAAACATATTCGAAGTCAGAGCCAAGCCCGTCTTCAATTCCTTCATGTCTGCCTTGTCCAAATGGCAGTCAACGCTCTCCGTGATCCCGTTTGCCACAATTTAGGCAGACATTTGGGATATGTCCTTTATCATTTCCTAGAAGATTATAATGATTTTCACCTTTGCCCCTTTCCACATTTCAGAAGCCTTTAGCCAAGCCTTGGCCTTCTAGAATATCGAAATAAGGTACGCCTTGCGCTACTTGCCTATTGCAACTTTTGACTTTGTCTCCTTGAGAATAGTCATTAACTCTCCAAGAGTTATTTATTGCAATTTATACTTCTAAAATCTAAAGATAGATTTATGAAGATCTTCAATTTCATTATCATAACTTTAAGGATCTAATCCTTAGTTCTGATTAAGAAATTAAGGAGTCTACTGCGACAAGGCTTAATTGATTAAGCACTAAAGTTAACATCACATAAATCTTCCAAAGATTATGCCTCGACTATTTGCTAAACTCCGGGCTTAGGCATAATATGTTATTTTATCAAATAAAGTAACTTATTATTTTCCAATTTGAAAATTAAACCATTTAAATACATTTTCCCTAAATCATATTTTAAATGTCAATCTTTCAATTTTATCTTGATTCTAATAGTCCACTATTTAATCAATGATTCGGTACTATATATTATAATGATTACTATAGTCAATTATTTAATCAACTATAATTAATTAAATCAAATATTTGATTACTATAATCCAATTATATAACCAACTATAGTGAATTGTTTGAATACATTCCAACTGTTTATTAAAACAACGTTTAAATATTAGTCCAACTAACATTTAATACATTTGACAAATGATATTTGTGATTGAGCGCGTATGGCAAGTAATTAAACGAATATTGCAAATTCAATTCTTACCTCCCACTATTTTCGGCGAGCCTCTAACCCTCTGTCGAGTACTCGGGAACCGTGTTTCCTATGGGCTAGGATCCCGTTAAATATCACACAATTTTGACTTTGGCCAAACAAATGTATGATAATTAACTAGGTAGATCTCTAAGATCAATTGGATCCAATCCAATTCCTAGATCCAGTAGGGGACATCCAAGTCCGAAACATATATCTTATATATGCCAATACATCCATGTATTACCTAACATTTTTCCTCTGAATCAACTAAGCCTTGCTTTTGCACAACAAACCTTAGTGATCCAGTTAAGCGCGACCCATTGACCATGGAAAGCTTCGTAATCAATGTCGATGAACAAGAAGTGGTCTTGACTTTGGCCAACAAACCACAACTTGGAAAGACACCAATATGGAACAAAGCCTTCGTGATTCAAATACATCCTCGACGGACAAAGGCCTTGACTTTGGCCACAAGCCAATTCTAGTCTCGGATCTTGAGTGAGAATCACTCAATGGAAGGAAAGACGCTTAATATTTTGTGAGGGTTTTTCGAGTGCAATTGGCAACCAATTTATTATCTTTGTTAAGGTCTCATCCTTATACAACCCTTAACTTGAATTCTAAACACATAATAAAGCGCATATGAATAAAATAATAATGATATGCAGATGGATACTTTACACATTGATCCTAGATCAAATCTCTCCCTTTCTCTCTCCTTCTAGCACAAATATCACTTCAACCCGTTACACTACACTTCTAAAGAAACCTCATTTACATTGAGGGGAATATGTGAGAAGAGAATACAAATAATAAGGGGGTGATAAGGCTGGACACGCAGGTCCAATTAATAAATCAAATTTATTACAACAATTTCTAAAATTGCCCCACCCTTCTAATATCCATCTGATATACATTATTCATGCATCGCAACCATGTATTCACACAAGCATGTTATCAATCAATCTAATCAAATTAATTAATCTGATAATTAGTGACCATCCAATGTTCAAACAACAATTTGATTTTGCGCGAGTCAAACTCGTCTTGCGAATAAGTACTCAAAGTACTAATTCTCGAATTAAATTAAACTACAAAATTAAATCTAATTCAATTTTCATTTAATACTAATTCGATATTTAATTCCAAATTAAATATTACACTTTATTTAATAAACCTTTAAGATTTAAATTCCAAATTTAATCATTACGGGTCTCAAAGCCCGATTAACGTCCAACGTCAATTTAATTAAAGTCCAATGGGCTTTCAATTAATTTCTTAAGGCGTGGACTTTTGGTCAACTCGGGTCGAACCCAATAACCAAAGTCCAATCCGGGAGTTACCTCATAAGCCCAGAAATCAATTTAGGCCCATTAGGCCCAATTAAACTTTAAAGGTCCATTAAGTCGCATTTGGGCTTTATGGAAGCGGTTTTGGGCCCAATTGGATCCAACCAATTTTGCCTAAACCCTTCTTGGTACAACCAAGCCCAATAAGCCCAATAACAACTTTAAAAGCCCAATTTACAAAATAGGCCCAATTTAATTAAATTCCAAAAATCCAATTTCTAAATTTAATTAAACAAAGTGCATAACATAATTAATTACCAAATTAACATTTCTAAAACATCAATTAGCCTAATTAATCATGCTCTTTAACATTAAATCATGTCCAACACAATTTATCAAAAATCAAACCCAATACATGCATTTAAAGTCTCGGCAATGGTAGGGAATTTTAAATCGATTTCGATTTCAATCCAATTGAATCCACAATCAATATTAAATCAACATTCCCGAATGATTCAAGTCATCCAATGATCAAAAATCAAAAAATTCCAAGACAAAATAGGGCACATTATATTCGGCCAAGCCTTAACAAATTGGGGAAAATTGTTCCAAATCAATTTTCATGAAATTGATCCAATCAATATTCAATTAAACATGTTTTAAGCATACTCAAACATCCAATTTAATCAAATAATGCTCAAAAACATTTTACCCAAATTTTAAGCCCTAACAACCCTTCATGCTCAACCTTGCTCATAGATACCATTGTTGGTGTTTGTTAAGGTCCCAAGATCATTAAACAAGCATGAAACAAGTGCAAATACAAATCAAGGGAGTTGCAGAATACTCAAATCGATCAGTTGAGCGACGCGGCAATGAACAAAACTTGAAATTCTGCTCACTGCATGTCACGGCAGTGGCTGTGTGCAGTCCACTTTTTTCGGCCATTGGAGGTTCTTCGTCAAGCTCCAAGCTTCGTCAAACGATTCCAAGCTCATGGGTGGACTTCCCTATCACCTTCACATGTATCTCGGAGTGCTAGCTCTCAAGATTTTTAGGCACAAAAATCAAACACTTGCTTCCCTCTAGCTAACGGTTTTCCCAGAAAACAGAACCAGAAAAATACACTCCATGGGCGTGAAGAAGAGAGGAAATGGAGGAGAGAGAGAGATAAATGTGTAATGGATAAAATTGATTTCCAAAATCAATTAATAAAACATATACCAAATTTTTGAAAAAGCTTTCAAAAAGTCAAACAAATTTGGCTCCAAATTTTGCATTAAATGATATCCACCTAATCACATCAATCCACCAATCAATCAAATCAAGTGGCAAGTTGTCACATCACTCAAAGTGACTAATGATTTGACGCTTGATGCGACTAATGTTTTGACGCTTGATTTGACTTGCGTGTCGCACTCGAATTCGAAATGCGAGTGCGCTCATAAATAATCTCGGGCTCGGGTTAGCTAATTCCAAATTAACGAATTTTCCGTTGCGACGTAATTAAATATAATTTAATTAAATAATCATGCCTAGCATAATTACTATTCTGGTCGCTAACGAATTAATTCTAAATTAATTCATTCGCCCGAATTAAAATCTAATTTTAATTCCGCTTCGAAATCCAATTTCGTTTAATATATCGAATATATTAACTTATCGATTAATTCAAAATTAATCGTTCTCTCTTTAAATGATATTTTATCCTAGATAAAATATCTCCGCTATTAATCCCAGATTAACTTTCTATCTCTTCTAATTAATCTCAGATTAATTAAAGTGTGAGTCATACGTCATAGGTGAATCTTCGGGAAGCGACCCATGAGATCCCCAGATATGTTGGAAGTAAATTCGGTCGTCGGACTATCCGAACACATAAGTACCTAGTACTACGTTTATACCAATTTACAAGACAAGGTTGGCTTCTAGCAAAACGCCATGCCTACCCAATTCTCCAGAAATATCCTTACAGGAATAAATGATCTATATCAGGCGTAGTATACGAAGTATTGCGTATGTCGATCCAGTATCGGATGATCACGTGCTAGGCCTGGGGCTGGAATTGTGTCTACCCCGTATGAAGCATATGTAGGATGTCTGGTAACTAGTCTCTATAATCGGATAAACATGACCTTGTCATTTTATCCCGATGACTGCAGTACTTAAGAGTACTAGTACCGTATCCTACGTGACCATCATCTCCATATGACTGAAGTGATACTTCCGTCTTGACATCACACCCAACACGCTATGATTCTTGATATACCCAGAAGAGGCGTACAAAGAAACCGGTTAAAGCCCTGGACGACCACAACCAAAGTATATTGATTGTCGCAAGTATTAGCGGTGCAAGTCTTAGGTTAAGACCAAATACACCTACCCTGATTTCAGACTTCCATAGACACATAGTCATACTACCAATGGAATTCCGAGGGGTGTATCCAGAGCGAAGCTGTTTCTCATACCATCGGTAAAACACAACCTCCTATTACACTTGCATGAGTATCCTATACCCAAATATATGAGAACTATGCTGTTTGTGCCCTCACAACGCGCACAAGTGTAATACTAATCTTTTACGTATTTATCGATGTCCAATCTCGATAATACTCTGACTAGGGATATTTAATGATTTATCCTTCGTGGACTGATACTGTCTCATATCATTCTCAATCCAGGAACTAATCATAGGGACCTCCTATCATTTATACATCTTGGTGATCTAATCACAAATAATAAGAGTGCAATCTCCTTTGTCACATAGTTAATTTGTACAACAACACCATGATCTGTACAAATAGTGACGCTATTGGTCATAATTGTCCAACAATTCCTTGTTGGGATACAGAACTTCTGTGAGAACAGAAACAGGAGCCACGCCTTACTCTCTGGTCTATGGCATGGAAGCATTATTTCCAGTAGAAGTTGAGATACAGTCCATGTGGGTATTAGCAAAAGTAGAGTTACCTGAACAAGAATGGGCCTCGCAGAGATTTGAACAGTTAGCATTACTGGATGAAAAGAGAATGAAGTCTATGTGTCATATGCAGTTATATCAGAAGAGGTTGGCTCGAGCATTCAACAAGAAGGTACGTCCTACTAAGATTAGAAAGGGTGATCTGGTACTTAAGCAGTCAAAGCCGTCGACGATAGACCCGAGAGGAAAGTTCAGACCCAACTGGGAATGACCCTACATAGTCAAGAAATTCATGGGAAATGGGGCAGTGAGACTGTCAGATTTGGAAGGGAACGAGTTCACTAAGCCGATCAACGTGGATAGATTGAAATGATATTTTGCCTGAGGGAGAGAAGACCGAACGATCACCAGGAGGACTAGCGGAATACCTAACCCAACGGAATAGGAAATTCATTCATGCATGCATGGATACACGTAACGTACTTGCATTCTTTTTTGTGTTTGTTCTGTTTTGTATTTGCAGGTTTCAAAAAGAAGGAGAAAGTGGCAAATGAAAGCCAACCAGAATCAGAAACACATCAGTATCAATTTCAGGAATGGATCCCAGGGTTGAGGCCCATATCAGTCTCAGTTTCGGGAATGGATCCCAGGTTGAGGCCCACATCAGTATCAGTCGGAAAAGAATCCCAGGGTTGAGGCCCACATCAGTATCAGTCGGAAATGAATCCCAAGGTTGAGGCCCACATTAGTGTCATTTTCGGGAATGGATCCCATGGTTCTGTTGGATAATATGACCCATAGCGTCACTATTTGTACAGATCACAGTGTTGTTGTACAAATTAACTATGTGACAAGGAAATTGCACTCTCATCATTTGTGATTAGATCACCATAGATGTATAAATGAAGAGAGGTCCATATGATTAGTTCCTGGATTGAGATGATATGAGACAGTATCAGTCCACGAAGGATAATCATTAAATATCCCTAGCGGGAGTATTATCGAGACAGGACATCGATAATGCGGAATAGGCTAGTATTGCACTTGTGCGCGTTGTGAGGGCACGACGGCATAGTTCTCATATATTAAGTATTGGATACTTATGCAAGTGCGATAGGAGGTTGTGTTTCACCGATGGTACGGGAAACAGCTTCGCTCTGGATAGACCCCTCGGAATCCCATTGGTATTATGACTATGTGTCTATGGGAGTCCGACATCAGGGTAGGTGTATTTGGTCTTAACCTGAGACTTGCACCGCTAATACTTACGATAATCGGTAGACTTTGGTCTTGGTGGTACAGGGCTTTAACCGGTTCTGCGTACACCACTTCTGGGTTTATCAGAGAGTCGTAGTGTATTGGGTGTGATGTCAAGACGGAAGTATCACTTCAGTCATAGTGGAGATGATGTCACGCAGGATACGGTACTAGTGCTCTTGAGTGATGCGCATCCCATCATGATATTATGACCAGGTCATGAATATCTGATTATAGAGACTAGTTACCAGACATCCGACATGTGCTTCGGACGGGGCAGACACTTATCCAGCCCCAGCCCTAGCACGTGACTATCCGATACTGGGCCGATATACACAATACTACGGTATACTACGCTTGATACAGATCTATATATTCCTGTAAGAATATTTCTGGAGAATTGGGTAGGCATGGCGCTTTGCTAGAAGCCAACCTTGTCTTGTAAATCGGTATAAACGTAGTACGAGGTACTTACGTGTTCGGATAGTCCGACGACCGTATTTACTGCCAACATATTCGGAGATCTCATGGGTCGCTTCCTGAAGATTCACCGATGACGTATGATCGCACTTAATTAATCTGGGATTAATTCGATGAGAGAGAAAATTAATCTGGGATTAATTCGGAGATATGAGATTACGGAGATATTTTATCTGGGATTAATTACGGAGATATTTTATCTCGGATAAAATATCGTTAAAGAGAGAGAACGATTAATTTGGAATTAATCGATAAATTAATATATTCGATATATTATAACAAAATTAGATTTCGACGCGGAATTGAAATTAGATTTTAATTCGGGCGAACGAATTAATTTAGAATTAATTCGTTAGCGACGTGAATAGTGATTTCGCTAGGCGTAATCATTTAATTACGACGCAACGAAAAATTCGTTAATTTGGAATTAGCGAACCCAGCCCGGGATTGTTTGCGAGCGCATTCGCATTTCGAATTCGAGTGCGGCACGCAAGTCAAATCAAGCGTCAAAATCGCAAGTCACATCAAGCGTCAAATCACATGTCACTTTGAGTGATGTGACATTTGAGTGATTGATGTGATTGATTTGAGGTGATAGACAAGCATTTAATGCTTTGCTTTTGAAATAGAAAAAGTAAATGGTTATTAAATATTTTTGGAAATATATAAACCTTTTACATTTTTTTATTTTCTAACTCATTCTCTCTCTCCCATTTACGGTATTAGGCTTTTGGAGCCAAAACTTCTTCATCTTCTCTCTCGGTCTTGGACCGTTTTTCTCTCTGTTTTTCTGGTTTTCTGCCGAAACAAATGGAGAAGCTTTTGATCTTGTAGCAAGATCTAAGTGCTAGCACACTCATGGAGGAATACAAGGTGATAGGGAAGTGAGTTTGTGAGCTTGGAAGCTTGAAGCTTGGAGCTTCAATGGTGTCTCCCATGGCCGAACCTTGGAGAAGCCGAACCAGTCACCACCGTGCTGGCCCTCACACGCGCAGCTCACTGCCGAGCAAGGGAGAGCAGTTCGCACTCCATCTTCGTTGCATCTCTACCGATCCATGTGAGTTTTTCCGCACCTCATTTGGTTGTATTCTACTCGTTTTTATGCATGATTTATGATCCTTGGGACTTGATTGAAACTCAACAATGGTATCTTGAGCCATTTGTGCATAAAACGTTTTTAGGGTTCTTGAGCAAAATTTGGGGCTTTTTGATTTAAGCATGATTTTGACAAATTGTTTGTTTAAGAATGTTTGTATATGAATAACTTAGAGTTATATGTAATCAATTTGAAGAAAAATTAATTGGATTGATTTTCCCCAATTTGCTTATTGTTGGCCAAAACTTTAATTTGGGTAAACTTGATTTTGAGCATGTTTAATGAAATTGGATGATTAGAATGCTTAAATGTTGTTTAATTGATGATTGATTAGATCAATTTGATGAAAAGTGTTTGGAACAAATTTTCCCCAATTTGCTTGTGATGGCCGAAAATATGAACCCTAATATTGTCTTGGATTTTTGATTTTTTGTTCATTGGATGACTTGCAAATCATTTGGGGATGTTGAATTTATGTTTGATTGGGTTCAATTGGATTGAATTTGATTTGGGCATATTTTTTCCCCTTTGGCCGAGACACTTGAAGCATCAAATTGGGTTTGATTTTGATTTAATTATGTTGGACATGATAATTGATGATAAGCATGATTAATTGGACAAATTTAGTGTTTTGGAAACTTTAATTTGGGTAATTAATAATGCTATACACTTTAGGTAATTTAATTGGAAAATTTGGAATTTTTGAAATTAAATTATTGGGCCTTAAAATTGGATTTGGGCTTTTAAAGTTGTTATTGGGTTTATTGGACTTTGTTGTACAAAGTTGGTTTAGGCCAAAATTGGTTGGATCCAATTAGGCCCAAAACCGCTTCCAAAAGGCCCAAATGCGACTAATGAACCTTTAACGTTTAATTGGGCCTAATGGGCCTAAATTAATTTATGGGCTTATGGGGTAACTCCCGGATTGGACTTTGGTTGTGGGTTTGACCCGAGTTGACCAAAATTCCACGCCTCAAGAAATTAATTAAAAGCCCATTGGACTTTAATTAAATTAATATTGGATATTAATCGTGCTTTGAGACCCGTAACGATTAATTTGGAATTTAAGTCGTAAAGGTTTATTTTATAAAGTGTAATATTTAATTTGGAATTAAATAATGAATTAGAATTAAATGCGTATTAAATTGGATTTAATTATGTAATTTAATTTAATTCGTAGAAATCGTACTTTGAGTACGTGTTCGCAATACGAGTTTGACTCGAACAAAATCAAATCTTTGTTTGAACATTGGATGATCACTAATTATCAGATTAATTAATTTGATTAGATTGATTGATAACATGCTTGTATGAATACATGGTTGTGATGTTTGAATAATGTATATCGGATGGATATTAGCTGGGGGGGGGCGATTTTGGAAATTGTAATAAATTTGATTTATTAATTGGACCTGCGAGTCCAGCCTTATCTCCTATTTCTTTGTATTCTCTTCTCACCTATTCCCCTCAATGTAAGTGAGGTTTCTTAGAAGTGTAGTGTAACGGGTAGAAGAAATATTTGTGCTAGCGGAAGAGAAAGAGAGATATTTGATCTAGGATCAATGTAAAATATCCATCCGCATATCATTATTATTTTATCATATGCGCTTTATTATGTGTTTAGAATGCATGTTTAAGGGTGTATGATGATGAACCTTAACAAAGATAATAAATTGGTTGCCAATTTGCACGCGAAAAACCCTCGTTAAATATCAAGAGTTTATTTTCCTTCCATTGAGTGATTCTTACTCAAGATCCGAGATTGGCAGGGGTTGTTGGCCAAAGTCAAGCCCTTGTCCGTCGAAGATGTGTTTTAATCACGAGGCTTTGTTCCATATCGGTGTCGTCGTGTCCAAGTTGTGGTTTGTTGGCCAAAGTCAAGACCACTTCTTGTCCGTTGACATTGATTACGAAGCTTCCATGTCAATGGGTCCGCGCTTGACTGGGATCACTAGGTTTGTTGTGCCAAAGCCAAGGCCTAGTTGATTCAGAGGAAAAAGGTTAGGGTATATATTCGATACATAGGCATATATATGATATATGTTTAGGACTTGGATGTCCACCTACTGGATCTAGGAGTTGGATGAGATCCAATTGATCTTAGAGATCTACCTAGTTAATTATCATACAATTTGTTGGCCAGAAGTCACGATTGTGTGATATTTAACGGGATCCTAGCCCACTAGGAAACACGGTTTCCCGAGTACTCGACAGAGAGGGTTAGAGGCTCGACGAAAAATAGTGGGAGGCAAGAATTGAATTTGCAATACTCGTTCAATTACTCGCCATACGCGCTCATTTAAATTATTTTGTCGTTAGATTAAATGTTAGTTGGACTAATATTTAAATTGTTGTTTTAATAAACAGTTGGACTGTATTATACTTGATTATATATAATTGGATTTATTAATCAATATATTTGGATTAATTAATTCAGTTTACAGTTGATTTTATAATTGGATTATAGTAATCAATGTAATTGAGGTTAATTAATTTGGATTATATTTGATTATATAGTTGGACTATTATAATCATTATAATATATATAGTACCACTAATCGTTGATTAAATAGTTGGACTATTGTAATCAAGATAAAATTGAAAAGTTGGATATTTAAAATATAATCTGGGATTAAAATATTTTAAATGATTAATTTTCAAATTGGGAATAAATAATAGGTTACTTTATTTGATAAAATAACTTATTATACCTTACGCCCAAAATAAGCAAAATAAGTAGAGCATAAAATCTTTGGAAGATTTATGTGATGATGACTTTAATGCTTAATTTAATATACTTGTCATAAATCTAATTTTAGATTAAGAAGAAGTATAAAATTGCAATTTATAATTCTTGGAGAATTAATTGACTATTCTAGAGGAGATAAAGTCAAAGTTTGCAATTGGGCATGTAGCACGAGGTGCACATCGTTTCGATATTCTAAAAACCCAAGGCTTGGCCTAAGGTTTCTGAATATTGAAAAGGATAATTGACATATCCCAAGTGACTACCATTTGGATATGGCAGACACGAAGGAATTAAAGAAAGGGCAAGGCTCTTACTTTAAAAATGTTTGTCTTAGTTATGTTCACAGCTAGTATTGAAATTAGATTTTAAATACTTAGTGTGGTACATAAAATGTATGTATTGATGTCAGAATCTACTTTGAGCAGGATACTGACTTCAAGCTGAGATTGCTCTGCGAATCAGAAACGGGACGAAAGTCGCTGTTTCGACCGTAGATACTTAAGTTTAGGAACTACCCTTCGGGTGTGTACTTAAAATAGGAACTGTTATAATGTAACTAGTTTGACTAGAGACATTATCTCTATATCAGTGCTTAATCCATTGTGGATAAACCTTTATATTCTATAACACTAAGTGTTTCATATATAAAGATGATACTGAGAAACACATTAGATGTGAATAACAGAATTTATATTTTGAATATAATTAAAATCTCAAACATATAAAATGACAAATAAATAGCTCAAATTGATTTGATCAATAGAGACTTATTTGTGGCATTGTTGTCTGGGACACAATTATACAAGACTCGTATATCCACACTTTTGAAGAGTGGATACTAGGACTGATTTGACTATTCAAATAAAGTCTACGAATCTAGTTTGTTAGGTAAAGTACCTAAAAACACTATTTACTGGTAATAGTGTTAGTGCCACCGATCTGTTAGCACCTTCATTCATGGTGAAGTTAGTGGGCCCATATCTAGCTAGGCTAGATGTGAACATGAATATTTCGTGACCTTAAAGGATGTGGCATCACGTTATGGTTATGTGTTTCTTTTGAAGAACACAAATCAAAAACTTTTAGAGTTTCGACATGAAATAGACAAACAGATCGGCTATAGTATTATTATACCGTCACGGTAAGATCGTAATGGAAAATACTTAAGCAATAAGTTTCTTATAACTTGAAAGAGTATAGTATTCTTTCAAATGAGGACTCCTCCCGGAACACGTCAAAGTGACGGTGTGTCCGAACGGATTAACCGAATCATGTTAGACATGATAAGGCTAATCATGAGTCGCTCTGAGCTACCATTTCCTTCAACGGATAAGTTTTAACAGTGCAAGAAATTATTTAGAATAAGGTTCCATAATAATCTGTTTGACAGATTACATATTAGGAAATGAACATGAAAGAAACGGGGTTTCTCATTTCTAGTAATTTGGGTATGCCAGGCATAACGTTTGGATGATACCAAACTGAAAGACCCAAATTGGAACAGTGCCTATATAGGTTATCCTAAGGGAAACCTTAAGTATAGTACTTGTAAATCTCACATGAGAACAATGTGACTGTTGCTCACCATGCGGTTTTTCCTGAGAGGAATACCGATATGCAGTGGTCAGTGGGAGGATAGTGATACTCGATGAAAATCGAAGTAATACTGTTCAAGGCACGAAGTCCTTAATGGAACACAAATAATTCATCTATGATGAATCTATACCATTAATCTTCAAATACACAAGAAACCGCGTAGATCAGAAAGAGTCAGAAAACAACCTGGGGTATGGGTTTCTGATCTCACCTCATAAAGATGTTAATCTTTTAAGGTACACCAACTGATTACGTATGAGGTAGTGATACAAGGTATCGACTCCCTATTATGACAAAGTGTCATGAATCCGAAATGGATTCCATGTATAACAACTATTTTGGATACTAGTTGTTGTACCACAAGGCATTGTGCCTATTGGTACATTAAACGACTTCAAGGAAGACATACATGGAAGGCAACATACCAACGTACAAAGCTGGGCTTTTGACGGAAAGGTATTGTTATCAACATTGTGTTAAAAACGGTTCAACCTTTTACCTGTTGCCATGGTAAATCCATTTTGAAGATGCTTGTTGATAACTGCGTATTTGATTTATGAAATGTGTCAGTTATAGATCAAAATCGCTTTCCTGAAAAGGAAACCTTTTGGAGAATGTTATAACATTCTGACGATTTTGTATAACCAACAAACGAGGTTTGCGGGTTATTCGATCCATGTTTGGATTGCAAGCATAAGGTTCTTGGAACTGTCGTTTTGAAATAATCATAATGGTTTATGATTTGACTCAAAACGAAATATTCTTGTGTATATAAGGAGGTTAGTGGAGAGGCGCACTGACGTGAAATTCCCCCATATAGCAATGATGAAAGCTTGGCTTTCAATAGAAATTCTCCGTAGAATTCTGGGGAGTAACAACCTTTATTCGAGGAATAAAGATCTACTGGGATAGATTTGGAGTTGTTAACACTCTCTGGAAATTGTACATTTAAAATGTACTTGATTTGGTGTCTCATACGCTTCGAGCATATGGAGTCACAATCGGTCAATCCAAGTGATAGTCACTGGATTGAAGATTAAGACATCTGTTAGTATCTGAGAGAACTAAAGATGTTGTCTTAAACTATGGAGATGGAGAACTTGAAGTGACTGGATCACTGCTGCAAGTTTCCAAACAATTAAATATTGTGGTACTATAAAGTTTGACACTGGGACAGTGAGCTGGAAATCTTCCGAGCAAGATAACTGTTACCGAATAAACAACAAATGCGGATTATTGCTGCAGCTGAGGCAGCAATAGAAGCCATTTGGATCGAAAATAAATCTAATTAGATTAGATATAGTTCTTTTAGCAGCTGAGCTAGGCGTCAGCACAGGCTAAGGAATTAAAGGTCTCATCGACGATCCAGATATATACTTCTATATCATCTGATTCGTGGATCATACATCGTGGCGATGTGATGATCGTGTAAATCGCGTCAGACGATAATTAAGCAAATCCGCTGACGAAAATCTTTTCTTAGCAATTTGAGCGAACCGTACATAGTTCGGGTGTTAGACACTCAAGTGACTGGCTATGTGCCAAGTGGGAGATTTTCGGATAATATGACCCATAGCGTCACTATTTGTACAGATCACGGTGTTGTTGTACAAATTAACTATGTGACAAGGAAATTGCACTCTCATCATTTGTGATTAGATCACCATAGATGTATAAATGAAGAGAGGTCCATATGATTAGTTCCTGGATTGAGATGATATGAGACAGTATCAGTCCACGAAGGATTAATCATTAAATATCCCTAGCCGGAGTATTATCGAGACAGGACATCGATAATGCGGAATAGGCTAGTATTGCACTTGTGCGCGTTGTGAGGGCACGACGGCATAGTTCTCATATATTAAGTATTGGATACTTATGCAAGTGCGATAGGAGGTTTGTTTCACCGATGGTACGGGAAACAGCTTCGCTCTGGATAGACCCCTCGGAATCCCATTGGTATTATGACTATGTGTCTATGGGAGTCCGACATCAGGGTAGGTGTATTTGGTCTTAACCTGAGACTTGCACCGCTAATACTTACGATAATCGGTAGACTTGGTCTTGGTGGTACAGGGCTTTAACCGGTTCTGCGTACCCACACTTCTGGGTTTATCAGAGAGTCGTAGTGTATTGGGTGTGATGTCAAGACGGAAGTATCACTTCAGTCATAGTGGAGATGATGTCACGCAGGATACGGTACTAGTGCTCTTGAGTGATGCGCATCCAATCATGATATTATGACCAGGTCATGAATATCTGATTATAGAGACTAGTTACCAGACATCCGACATGTGCTTCGGACGGGGCAGACACTTCCAGCCCCAGCCCTAGCACGTGACTATCCGATACTGGCCGATATACACAATACTACGGTATACTACGCTTGATACAGATCTATATATTCCTGTAAGAATATTTCTGGAGAATTGGGTAGGCATGGCGCTTTGCTAGAAGCCAACCTTGTCTTGTAAATAGTATAAACTAGTACGAGGTACTTACGTGTTCGGATAGTCCGACGACCGTATTTACTGCCAACATATCCGGAGATCTCATGGGTCGCTTCCTGAAGATTCACCGATGACGTATGACTCGCACTTTAATTAATCTGGGATTAATTCGATGAGAGAAAATTAATCTGGGATTAATTACGGAGATATTTTATCTCGGATAAAATATCGTTAAAGAGAGAGAACGATTAATTTGGAATTATCGATAAATTAATATATTCGATATATTATAACAAAATTAGATTTCGACGCGGAATTGAAATTAGATTTTAATTCGGGCGAACGAATTAATTTAGAATTAATTCGTTAGCGACGTGAATAGTGATTTCGCTAGGCTAATCATTTAATTACGACGCAACGGAAAATTCGTTAATTTGGAATTAGCGAACTAAGCCCGGGATTGTTTGCGAGCGCATTCGCATTTCGAATTCGAGTGCGGCACGCAAGTCAAATCAAGCGTCAAAATCACAAGTCACATCAAGCGTCAAATCACATGTCACTTTGAGTGATGTGACATTTGAGTGATTGATGTGAATTGATTTGAGGTGATAGACAAGCATTTAATGCTTTTGCTTTTGAAATAGAAAAAGTAAATGTTTATTAAATATTTTTGGAAATTATATAAACCTTTTACAATTTTTTATTTTCTAACTCATTCTCTCTCTCCCATTTACGGTATTAGGCTTTTTGGAGCCAAAACTTCTTCATCTTCTCTCTCGGTCTTGGACCGTTTTTCTCTCTGTTTTTCTGGTTTTCTGCCGAACAAAATGGAGAAGCTTTTGATCTTGTAGCAAGATCTAAGTGCTAGCACACTCATGGAGGAATACAAAGGTGATAGGGAAGTGAGTTTGTGAGCTTGGAAAGCTTGAAGCTTGGAGCTTCAATGGTGTCTCCCATGGCCGAACCTTGGAGAAGCCGAACCAGTCACCACCGTGCTGGCCCTCACACGCGCAGCTCACTGCCGAGCAAGGGAGAGCAGTTCGCACTCCATCTTCGTTGCATCTCTACCGATCCATGTGAGTTTTTCCGCACCTCATTTGGTTGTATTCTACTCGTTTTTATGCATGATTTATGATCCTTGGGACTTGATTGAAACTCAACAGGTTGAGGCCCACATTAGCAGCGGTTGAAAGGAAGAATTCCAGTCGAAAAAAAAAATGAGAGAGAGAAAAGTACTTCATGGTTAGACATATGTCCGGTGATGAAATCGTTTGCTGTAGGGTGAAACCTTGGAAATAATAAGTGCGAGAGGTGCTCTCATCCAGCATTTTGAGTGTTTGATCTCGGCTAGACTCGCGGGCACTTAATTACATGATCTTAGCAGAGGAAGCCTGAGTAGTGATCAAAATGACTCGTTGAAGAGATAAGGGATTAGTGAATGACCGTTAGCTTAGATGTCCATCCTGGTTTACTTGTGTTACGATATGTGATATGGCTGGAAACGAAAAAAAAGTATATGAAAAGGAAAAATAAACCACCTATAATCGATAAGCGTGAAGCTACCCATGGGCGAGTTTAAGACCACCATGAGGAGAAATGCTACCTTAAAGTGTAGGTGTGTTAAAAAAAAGAAGAATGATGATGAATGATGAAAGAGACAAAAGAAAAGAGGAAGAAATCCATATCATATTAAGTACGAGGAATTAATTGGAGAGCATGACCAAAACATCTAGGTTGATTAGACCCACTGATCCCATTCTTCGAGACAAAATCATCGAGTTGACTTGCTTAAGGATTAAGTTGTGAAAGAACCTTGGCACACACACACTTGGAGTCTAGTTCAGATCATTTATTCAAACGGTCGGATTAGAGTTGTATCAAGAACTTTGAAGGTTCCCAGGTTTCGACACTAGGCATCATTTGAGGACGAAAATATATGTAACTATCAGGATTATCTCGAGAGAGGCAGTACAGTATGTTGGTATGTAACATCACATCAGGAGATCTACCTTGACCTAATGAAAGCAGCAAAGAACAGATAGATGAACCGAGACTGAGGGCTGCCAGTCTACCCTTTCTTATACAGCACGGTTCGGGAAAGAACCATCATATATCATCAGTAATTTTGGGGATGAGTCCCAGGGTCGAGTCCCACACATCAGCAGTAGTTTTGGGATGCGCCCCATGGTTGAGGCACACATCAGTAATAGTTTGGGATACGTCCCAAGGTCGAGGCCCACACATCATCAACAATTTGGGATGCGTCCCAAGGTCGAGGCCCACATTAGTATCAGTTTTGGGATGCGTTCTAGGGTCGAGGCCCATACATCAGTAGTAGTTTTGGGATGCGTCCCAAGGTCGAGGCCCACATCAGCAGCAGTTTTAGGATGCGTCCCAGGGTCGAGGCCCACATCAGTAGCAGTTTTGAGATGCGTCCCAGGGTCGAGGCCCACACATCATCAGCAGTTTGGGATGCTTCCCAAGGTCGAGGCCCACACATCAGCAGCAATTTTGGGATTCTTCCTAGGGTCGAGGCCTACACATCAGCAGTAGTTTTGGGATGCGTCCCAAGGTCGAGGCCCACATCATCAATACTTTTGTGATACGTCCCAGGGTCGAGGCCCATATCAGTAGCAGTTTTGGGATGCGTCCCAGGGTCGAGGCCCACACATCAGCAGTAGTTTTGGGATGCATCCCAAGGTCGAGGCCTATACATCTGCAGTAGTTTTGGGATGCATCCTAGGGTCGAGGCCCACATCAGCAGCAGTTTTGAGATGCGTCCCAAGGTCGAGGCCCACATCAGCAGCAGTTTTGGGATGCGTCCTAGGGTCAAGGCCCACACATCATCAGCAGTTCGATAGTGATTCCTATAGATCACAACATCTTGCAGGGATGAACCTTGAGGTCAAAGCACCTCACACCATTTCAGTAGTTCGGTAGTGATTCCTAGAGATCGCAGCATCTTGCAGGGATTAACCTTGAGGTCGAAGCACCTCACACCATATCAGTAGTTCAGTAGTGATTCATAGAGATCGCGGCATATTTCAGGGATGAACCGTGAGGTCGAAGCACTTCACACCAGATCAACTTAGTTCGAAGTAACAGGCATGTCAAGCGGCAGCTGGCGAGCAGGTAAGTGAAAATGCGTTGCATAACTTTGATAGGATTATCATTGTCACACACTGGATAAGTCCCATCAAAGTGGGGGCGATTGTAGGCACTACATTTTTGCTTATAAGTCCCGATGATGAGCCTCGTACGGAGGAACTACCCTTTAAGTTGTGAAAGTTGCAGGAAACAGACGTCGGAAGGGAAAATTCAGAAATAGATACCTTGTTGAATTTAATTCGTTTGCTTAGCTTTGGGTTTTCTCATTGGACCTATGTTTTAAATCTTATCCCTGGCCTAAAACCCCCGCAAGCCACACGCCCAAGCCCACACGCCCAAGCCCACCAAAAAGAACCTAAACACACGCCCAAGCCTTCCATGCCACACGCCCATCCCATCCAAAATAAAAATTAACACATTAAACACATGTTGAAATCAAATCAAATCACCTTCCCTAATTAAAATAATCAAATCAAATCTCATAAATCACATTCCTAATTAAATTAAATCTCATTCCTAAACTAAAATAATCCCCTCCCTAAATTAGAGAGATCATTTCCTTGAAGCACACTATTTAGAAGATATTCTCCATAAATTGCATGATTCATTCCCTTCCCGTACAAGGAAAGCCTTAAACGTTTCTTATAAGAAGGACCATAAACCAACCATTCATTCCCCTAGCACTCACGCCCAACACAAAGAAATTTCCCCTATAATTTTCGTGAACCAGCAGAGCCCAAGTTCCTCATCCATCACCGAAAACACTGCCCTAAGATCCTTTCCATAAAACACAACAAGAAACTACCCCCCTCTTTGCCGTAAAACACTGCAAGAAACCAGCCCTCCATGCACGCACAAAACAACTCCTTAACATCCCTCCATCCACGCACAAAACATTCCCCTAACAGCCCCCTATTCACTGAAACTGCCTTAAAAAACTACACTAAAAAACTACCTGAAACCACCGCAAACTGTCCATCAAAACTGCCCTTGTAACCACCAAAAAACTGTCCAAAAACTACACCTTATATCACCGAAAAATAGCCTAAAACTACCCCTGCAATTACCAAAACATCTACCCAGAAAACAGTCCAGTCTCACCGCAAAAGCTACACCTAAAACTCGTAGAAAACAGTCCACCAAACACCCCCCACAACCTGCCCAAATACCGCAAGCAACAACCAAACACAATAACCAATAACCGCAAGTAAAACAGAGCAAACAGTAGCCCAAAACAGCGAGGGAACGAAGGAAAATAGCGAACCAGTAAATCGGAAAAGTTACAGAGCATCAACCCTTCCGACAACCGCGTAACGCACTTCCAATAGGTGACTTAAGAGGTTAGACCTGAAGGCACCCTTTTATTTATTCCCATTCTTTTTTCTGTTATTTATTATTATTTCTTCGCATGCATATTGTGGATTCATATGTGTTGTGGCCATGGGATGAATGATTTTGTGCTATCTCTCGTGGTATATCGGATGGAAACCCAGACATAAATTCCGTAGCTGAATCTGAATGGACGGTAGTGCGGTCTGAACTTAGGATACAACTCCACACACCGCTTGAGAAACGCACACATTTCGTTTCATCTAATCTTGTGTTTATTCATTGTTTATTAGAAATAATATGTTATTTTTATAGATGATTTAGTTATTTCTTTCGCATTATGAGTTTAGTTATCTCTCTTTAATATTCATGTTTACACAATTGTTATTTATTTATGTCTCCGCACTTATCAATTCTCTTTAATATTCTTGTGTTTATTCATTGTCTCACCGGGCCGCGAGCCTGGAACAGCGTCGCCGATTTCTGTGTCCTATAACAACTTTGTCATCTCTCATACTAGGCTTCCTCCGATTGAAGAAATCGACATGAACTAACTCTGGTCAGTCCATCTTTTAGCTTCTTTGCTTGTTGAAACTCATCTTCTGTCATCTCGGCTGATGTAAGCTCTTGACATGCTGGAATTTCGGAAGGGAATAAGTTGCGAAGACTTGTAAAACAAAAATAAACCATGAGCGAAAGCTCTCATCGGTCCATCGCACATAACTAGGACCTCCATAGGACGTAACCCAGCCTCGAGTCGATCTGACAAAAAGAGGCCTTGGGGAAAAGACCGACCCCAAGCCATCTAAGTCACTTGGCCACAAGGGAATGATCCCTATTTACGCATACACACAATAATAGGACCTCAGCGGGACGTAACCCAGTCCCGAGCCAATAGGTAAATTAGCCACAATGGAATATACACTCATTGTGCCACCAATATGGCCTCGACGGAACGAATATAGCCCCGAGCCATCAAACAAACTATGGCATAGGCAGAACGAATGCAGCCTCGAGCCATCAGGCAAACTAGCCACAAGAGAATGTACCCTCCTTGTGAAATCAAAACTTGGCCCTGGGTGAGAAAAAAACTCACTAAGATGTGAAACCAAGCAAACCCTAACTATTTTTCTTTAAGCCCCAAAAACCTTAATCAATGATTTTGTAAGAACAAAACTCATCCAAGATCAGCCCTAAACCACCATGAAAAATTTCCCAAGATAACTAGAAATATGAAATCAGTGTGTTTTGCTAGCAATGGAGACGGTACTAAGCTTGCTAAACTTAGATAAGTCGATTTAAACTTGAAAAGGGGAACCCTCCCTCACAAGAATTCGGCCATAGCCAAAAGCATAAAAGCTTCATTTTTTTCTCTCAAAATCATGAATACCCTAAATGAAAAAGAAAAGCAAGTTTAAATAGGTTACAAAGAGAAACCCTAAAGGTATAGAGACAACAATGCCCCTAAAGGCAAAATTACAAAATTGCCAAAGTCTTCAAGTCTTCAAAGTCTTGTGAAGCTTCATTCAGAATTGGTTTGGGCCAAGTGAAGTAGCTTAGGGCCCTCTCCATTGAAGACCACATGCGTCTCTAGTGAGGCTCTGATTTTTTTATTGCAGTCAGCCATAAAACTCTGAACTAATCATGTCATTGCTTCTATGATTCTTTTGGTCTTCTGTCTTGTAATTGGCCATTTCTGGTACTTATAATGGCTCTATTATGTTGTTGGCCATGTCGTTTGATGCTCCATGTGTGGCCTGGATCATGTCATTCTCAACCTCGAATCTGTACCTGCATAAAAATGACTTGAGTCAGAAATATTAAATGTAATAGACACATTATACTTACCTTGTAAATCCAGCTTGTATGCATTGTCATTAATTCGTTCCAAGACTTGAAATGGACCATCCCCTCTCGGTTGTAGCTTGGATTTACATGGTTCAGGAAAACTCTCCTTGCGCATGTGTACCCAAACCCAATCTCCAGGCTGAAATACCACACGATTTCTTCCCTTATTGGCATGAGAAGTATATTGCTCATTCTTCCGTTGTATGTGCTCTCTTGCTTTTCTCATGTATGTATTTCACCAAATCAGCTTTCTTCTTTCCATCTAACCTTGCATGCTCATCAATAGGCAATGGTAACAAATCTAATGGAGTTAGTGGTGGAAAACCATAAACAATTTCAAATAGTGAATACGATGTAGAGGAATGAATACTACGGTTATATGCAAATTCAACAAAATGCAAACATTCCTCACAAGTTTTTAAGTTCTTCGTGATAATAGTACGCAATTACTGAGTCCAAGTCCAATTAACCGCCTCGATTTGTCCATCAGTTTGGGGGTGGCAAGTAGTAGAATATAAAAGTTCAGTTCCTAACTTACCCAATAAAACTTTCCAAAAGTGACTAAGGAATTTAACATCACGACCTAAAACTATACTTCGTGGAATCCCATGCCTCTTTACCCTTGGCACTAGGTTCGGCCCTAGGCTTATTAAAGCCTCCACTGAATTGTCAAAGCTTACATCCCGCTTTTCATTCAGAACCTATTTTCCCTTCCATGCAGAAGTAGCCTGAGTACCAAATCTGGATGTGGACTTTTTCTTGAGTTGCCTCTCTACCTTGATAGCTAGATGAAGCATATTCTCCAAATCAATATAATGATGTAACTCCACCATGTTGGAAATCTCTATATTTAAGCCCCCTAGAAACCGTGCCAAAGTAGCCTCTTCATCCTTAACAACACTTACTCTAATCATGGCAACTTCTATCTCTGTGTAATATTCCTCAACACTTTTGGTCCCTTGATACAGATGTTGTAGTTTCTTATACAACTCCTTATAGTAATGGCATCTTTTTCTCATGAAACCCTTAATTTTTCCCATGTGTTAACCGGTCTCTCATAGTTTCTCGTCCGAGTAGAAATGATCTGATACCATAAAATCATAGCATAATCAGCAAACTCAATTTTTGCCAGATTGATCTTTTTCTCGTCTGAATAGTGATAACAGTTGAAAATCAGCTCAATTTTCTTTTTCCATTCTAAGTAAGCCTTAGATCATTCTTACCCTAAAAGGTTGGTATCTTGATCTTGATGCTACCTAGATCACTATATACATCTCCTCGTATACTATATCCCCTCCGATCATAATCCCCTCTTCTGTCATCAAATGCACCTCTACCACCAAATCTTATATCCTTTCTATCATTTCTTCTATCAAACCTCCTATTAGGCCTCTTATCATGCCCTCGATGAAATCTCTCGTCCATATCATCAAGACCATCAGAATCATCAAACTCATTTTCAGCTTCCTCTTCATCTAGTGGTAGACACTTTGGTGGGACACGTCGAGGTGGCACATTCTGAGGTGGTGGTATATTCTAAGGTGGTGGTATATGCGAGGGTGGTGGTGCTCTGGGACCACTACCAGTTTGAATACTCTCTACACTATTGGATAATCTCTCTAAAGCAGTATTCATGTTCTTCATCATATCTGTAAATTTTCTATCCAAAGCCTCAAGCTTCTCATCAATGATTAGACTTGGACCTGCTATCTCAACACTAAACAAACAAATTAGAAATAACAAGAAAGTAAAACAAATATGTAAATCCTCACAATCTCACGTGTTTACACTTGAATGATATCACTCCACTAGTGTTTTCACTCTATTGGCTTTTACCCGAACTGTGCTCACAATCACTGCCTTTTACCACTCTTGAGTTCTTCCTCAATTCAAATGTGATTCAAACTCAATCCAAGAATACACAACCAAGTGTATTCTTCAAGCCAGCAACCCAATAATGTATATAGGGCATGTGGAAAATGCTAATAAGGACAGCAATGACAAAGACTCAATCAAAAATACTTAAACTAGAGTATTTGAAATAAAGAAATAACAAATTGGCACGATGGAAAAAATTAGCATGTAAATTCATGGTCGTATGCAATTTCGGGAGAAAATTTGGTGCCTCTATAGAAATTTTGATGAAATACCCTCCACGGACACCCAAATGATAATATGGGACAAACTAAATTTAACCAAAATTTTGAACTTTTTTACTTTTTTTTTTTGAACTTGTCACTAAAGTCCAAAAAAAATGCTAAGTATCAACTCGCTGATATTCAAGTCTGATAGGAGATGGAATTCAAAGTGTAATTCTTTAAGTGTCTGGTTTTGATGTTCTTCCTCATGATGAATCTGACCTAGCTTCTTTTCTTTTTCTTTTTCCTTTTTAAATGATTTACTAGGTTTTCATGAATAATTCACACAGCCGCTTAAGAACATGCTTATTTCTTCAACATAGGCTATAGAACAGAATGTTAAGAAAGTACTAATATGAAGAACACAACAAAAACCTAAATCCAGAAATAAATAATATTGATGAACTGATATGAAGAACATAATAAAAACCAAGATTCAAAAATTAATAACAATGACGAACTGATATGAAGAACACAATAAAACCCAGATTCGAAAATTAATAACAATGACGAACTGATATGAAGAACACAATAAAAACTTAGATTTAGAAATTAATAACAATGACGAACTGATATGAAGATGGAAAAGAAAACCCAGATTTTGATAGAAAAATTTCATAACAAAGTATTAACCCAAAAACAACAAAACGAAAACAGAAACAAGATCCAACAAGAACTGAAACAATAACAACAAAGAAACAATAATTAAAACAGAATCAAACAACAAATAATGATAGGAAATCAGACCTTGGAACCCTGAGCTCTGATACCAAATGATAAGAAACTCACTAGGATGCGAAACCAAGCAAACCCCAAGTATTTTTCTTTAAGCCCCAAGAACAAAACCCATCCAAGATCAGCCCTAAACACCTTGAAACATTTCCCATGATAACTCGAAACATAAAATCTATGTGTTTTTCTAGCAATGGAGATGCCACTAAGCTTGCTAAACTTAGGTAAGTCGATTTAAACTTGAAAAGGGGAATCTCTCCCTCACAAGAATTCGGCCATAGCCAAAAGCATAAAAGCTTCAATATTTTTCACTCAAAATTGTGAATACCCTAAATGAAGAAGAAAAGCAAGTTTAAATAAGTTACAAAGAGAAATTCTAAAGGCATAAAGACAACAATGCCCCTAAAGGTGAAATTACAAAATTTCGAAAGTCTTCAAGGGCTTGTGAAGCTTCATTCCGAATTGATTTGGGCCAAGTGAAGTATCTTAGGGCCCTCTCCATTGAAGCCCACATGCGTCTCTAGTGAGGCTCTAATTTGTTTGTTGCAGTCGGCCATAAGACTCTGAACTAATCGTGCCATTGCTTCTCTGACTGTATGGCCTTCTATCTAGTAATTGCCCCTTCTGGTACTTGAAATGGCTCCATTATATTGTTGGCAATGTCATTTGATGCTCCATGTGTGGCCTGGATCATGTCAATGAGGGAAAACTTCAACCCTATGCCAACAAGTATAATAAGGACTCGGTGGGACGTAACCCGACCCTGAGCCAATCTGACAAAGAGAGGCATTGGGGGAAAGATTCAAACCACAAACCATCTATGTCACTTAGCCGCATGGTAATTATCCCTCCTTGCGCCAACATACAGCAATAGGACCTCGGCGGGACATAACCCAGCCCCGAGCCAAACTGACAAAGAGATGCCCTGGGAAAAAACCGTCCCCAAACAATCTTAGTCACTTGGCCGCAAGAGAATGATCCCTCCTTGCACCAACACACAGCAACAGGACCTCGGCGGGACATAATCCAGTCCTGAGCCAATCTGACAAAGAGAGGCCTTGTGAGAAAACCATCCCTAAGCCATCTAAGTCATTTGGCCGCAAGGGAATGATCCTTTATTACGCCAACAACCAGCAACAGGACCTCGACGGGACGTTACCCAATCCCGAGCCTAAGGAAAATTGGCCACAAGGGATTGTACCCTCTTTATGCCACCAATATGGCATCGGCGAAACAAATGCAACCCCAAGCCATCAAAAAACTATGGCCTCAGCGGAATGAATGTAGCTCCGAGCCATCAGGAAAATTGGCCACAAGGGATTATACCCTCCTTGTGCCACCAACATGGTCTCGGCAGAACGAATGCAACCCCGAGCCATCAAACAAACTATGGCCTCAGCTGAACAAATACAGCCCTGAGCCATCAAACTACACCATGACCTCGGTGGAACGAATGTACCCTTGAGCCATCAGACTTCTTTCCAAGACTTAACCACAAAGGAAGATTTTCAACCTCTAGAAGTCACTATAGAGACTGGAAATGGCGTCCCACTTCAAGTCATCCATCAAAATGAAAATGAAAACAAAAACAAGACAAATACCACGAGAGGTGACATAGCACATACCCTATACTGACCCAAAAGAAACAACATAGGAGTCTGAGACAACGTCCTGCCCCATGCTACCTAAAATAATAATTTTGAACGTTACAGTCCAATGTCCCGGCAAACCGAGCTACTGATCGAAGGGGTGGTGTAGGACACAGAAACTGACAACGCTGTTCTAGGCTCACGGCCTAGTTGAGAGTACGAAATAACATGGAGTCGCCACCCGGTGTGAACCGGGACAAAGATTTAAGGCCGCACTCACCCCTCGCAAGGGAAGACCTCAAACCGTTGGGTTCGGAATGGTCCCTTACTTATGTCACTTGTGATGATATGATTTGTGCAATAAATTAACCGAGTCTGCGCAACATATATGCTCAAAGGTCACTTAGATCTTATATGTATTCGTCAAAATAACTCCTAATCTAAGTTCGCATGCTTGAAAGTAAGTCTTTAAATGGAAAACACAATACCACACAATGAGCATATTGAACCATCAAAACAAGGTAAATAAATAGCTATTCAAGTATAAACACAACCTAAACAAAACACCATGCACCAAGAAAAATATAATTATGCTCCGAAAATAAATAACGAACTAGACTAAATCATGCTTAAATTAATAAATAAAACAACCTAGAAACTATAACATGCTCAAATACAAGTTTGGATAGAACGAAACATGTCTCTTAAGTGGTACGTGGCGTTGTACCCCGAGTACAAACTGCACTACCGTCCATTCGGATTCGGCTACGGAATTTATGTCCGGGTTTCCATCCTATATACCACAAAAGGGAACACACGTTCCGCCCATCCAACAATCACATCATGCCTCAAATGACTCTCATGCAATAATCTTTTTAAAAATAAATAAAATAAACTAAAGATGATAAATAAAAGGGTGCCCTCAGGTCTAACCTCTTTTGTCGTCTCTCGAAAGCACGTTACACGATCGTCGGAAGGGTTGTTGCTCCGCAACTTTTCTGGTTCACTAATCCAACATTTTTCCTTGCTGTTTCACTATTCGGGCTACTGTTTTTACTCCGTTTTGCTACTGTTTCGGGTGTATTTTCTGGTCACTGTTTCAGGTCTATTAGGCTACTGTTTTGGGTGTTTTAGGTGCGATTTTGGGTGGTATTTTGCGGCAGTTTTCAGGGATTGTTCTGGACTGTTTTAAGGCTACAACTGGGTAGTTTTGTGTGTCTAATATACTGCAGTTCAGGGTGCAAGATGCGGCAGTTCAGTGTGTTTTTTAGGTTCGGTTGGACTGGGTAATAAAAGGATGTGTGTGTTCGGTTTTCTAGGCAGTGTAGGGGGTTGCTTTGGCATAGAGATAGTGGCGTGTTGGTTGGGAAGTGTTGCTGCGAGAGGGGCTGATCAAGATTTTTGATGCGTAGGTTTTATGTGTACAGGTGGCGAGAGCTGAGTTCGTGAATGGTCTGATGGTCGTTGCTGAGCAGTAAGGCATGTGTCCTTTACGCGTGAGTGGAGGATAGGATTTTGGGCTGATCTGTGGCTAGTGTGTTTGTTTATTAATAGAGCAAGGTGGTGTTATGGTTAAGGTCAGGGGCATTTGTGAGTGTGGGCTGGGGCGTTGATGATTTATTGAAGCGGCAATGTGGCTTTTTGAGGGTGAGTGGCGTGAGGGTAATGTGGCAATTTGTATGAGGGCTGCGTGAAGTTGCTCCTACGTGCGCGAGGTTCTTGAATGGAGTATGGCCAGGCGTCAAGGCTTCTATGTGTGGTTGATGAGCTGTTTATCAAAGAGAGCTGAAGTGGTGACGGTGATCGGTTCGTGCGTGGCTTTGTGAATGGGTTTTTAATGGTGTGAATGGAGAGAGGCTAGGCGTATGGGTATTAGGGTTGATTTCGTGAGAGAGAGGTCAAGGTGTTTAGGTTTTGTATTTTTTGGTTGAAGTGCCGAGAGAGAGAGACATAATCGTAGTCGTGAATGAGAGTGAGAGGCTCTTACGGTTTGTCTTTCTTTGTGGATGCTGAAAGTCCAAGGGGCTGCCGAGTAGTATTTTGACGTCAAGGGAGAGACAATGGTTATTAGGGTTTCTTTGATTTGCCGTGAGGAGATTGTGTGTGTCCAAACTTTAGGGTCTGGAAATGTTGCCTTTTTATAATGGTGTAGGTTAGGGTTGTTCATGGGTTTTCTAAATAAGGAAATAAATCAAACAATTGGAATTTATTTTATTTAGTTTATTAAAGGAAATGAATAATTGTAATTGGTGGGGAATTTTATTTAAATTGGTGAGTGAATTAATTAAATTAGGAAGGAATTGAATTTAATTAGATTTTAATTTAATTTGTTTTAATTTAATTTAATTTAACTTGTGATATGTATTTTAAATGCTTTAATAATTTTTGGATTGGGCTTGGGTGAGATGGGCTTGGTTTGTGTCTTAGTGATGGTTTGGGCTGAGGATGTGTTTTAAAACAGAGGTCCAACAAGCGAGCCAGAGGCTAAACAAACGAATAAAATCTAACAAAAATAATGATTCCCTTCCGACGTCTGCTTCGCGCGACTTCCTCGACTTTAAAGGTAGTGTCTCCAAATGAGACTCATCATAGGGACTTATATGCAAAAATGCAGTGCCTACAGTTGGCCAACGCCATAAGACTCTCACAATGGTAGGAAAGCCCCGAGTCTGCAAATGCCACAGAGACAATCAGGCCTTCCCACGTGCTATGCTCATTCGGATCCGAAATGGGATGGCCAACTCCACGGTGGCAGTCTCGCTCCCAATGCTAGGCATATCCTAAGGTTAAAAATTCCATAGAAGCTACCTGGCCTTCCCCGTGCTATGTACCTCTCGAGGCTATAAACGCCATGGAGCTCTTAGGCCTTCCTTGTGCTATGCACCTCCAATGATACCGTAGTATCTCAGTTATCTTCAATCCGTGCATGTGATGATTACCAAGGGGCACCAAACGTCACACCGATACTTTCGCCAAACGTGCTATGGATACCCGAGGTGCCAAATAGCATGCAAATCTTTATGCTTAAGTTCCTCAAAGGTGTAAGTCATGGGTATTAATGCTCTGTTGTGGGGGGTTTGATAATGACATCAGAGGTTGGCGTGCCACATGGGGTTCGCGATTTTCCCACATGTTCTTCACCTCTTCTCGCGTCCTGAATTCCTCAAAGGTGCAAGTCATTGGGTGTGATGCTCCAGCCATGGAGTTTGATAATGACACTAGGGATTGACGTGCCACGGGTTTCACTCTTTCCCCATCTGTCCTGCACCCAATGATCTTTCCCGATCATGAGCCGAATGAGTTTTTATTTAAAAAGGGAAAGACTTATTCATATTCAGGGATCTACTGCCTTTCACAACGCTTTGCGGGGCATTTCAAGAGTGGTTCTATTGGAAATATCTCATCAGTATCTCAGCATTCTAGGGCTTCTTGAGTCGGGTTCCGTCCAGCTGCACTAGGTGATAGATACCCGACCTGATGACTTTTCTATTGGCGCTGCCTCATCATCATGACCTCATGATCAACATACTCGTTGAGGTAGCCATTCCTCACTAGGTCCTCCATTTGGTCTTGAAGATCCTTCCAATTCTTCGTGATATGTCCCTTTATTTAATGGTGGGTATAATAAGTCCTTTGATCAATCTTCTCAATCGGAAACCTCCTCGGATCGGTCTCGGTAGACAGGCGCTTGTCCCGTATCTCCCGAACTATCTGCGCCAAAGGCGTTGAATGTAGTATTCGCAACATCCATTGTTCTTGGATTCTTCCATCCGCTAACTCATTGCAACGATCCTCTGATCCCACTTTGCTGGGTTTCATTTTCATAGTCATTCACTCAATTTCTATAGCGCCCAGCCTCTTACTACCGTTTATATCTTCCCTCCTTCGATTAAGCCATAATTGAGTATGTTCTCTCACTGCTCTTTCTTCCAACTTTTCAATTCTTTCCATCATGGCCTGTAAGAAGGCTTAGGTCTCCTCTCTTTCAATCCGCAAGTTCTTTTCCATTCTTTCCATCCACTCCGTCGTCGAAGCCTCTGAAGATATCTGGTTCCCATCTCCTACCATCATTTTAGTGTGTTTGTTGTTTCTTGTATTGTTCTCATAGACGGCGCCAACTATTGACGGCTATTTTTCGTTCCAAGGATAATTCGAGTAAATCACTCGTCGAACAAACCTCCATAAACTATGAATTTGTTTGGTTTTGTTGGGAACCAAATGCAAACTTGACAAAAGATACAAATAACAGACAAGACAAAGGATTTAACGCGGTTCAGCGAAATGGATCCAACCTACATCCACAGGCACAAGGGAAAAGAAAATTTTTATTACTAGTTCGGTTCTGACCGACCTCTTTTCTTTCTCTAGCTAGGGATTCTTTACTCTTTATTACAACTTACAAGTGCCTGTGAATGAAATTGATTAACCTTTTACAATGAACTCTCAACCCCTTTATATATTAAGCATAATTCAACTGTTACACTATCTTTGTGACGTCAGTAAAGCTGTTAAGCCATTATTGTTGGACAATTATGACCCATAGCATCACTATTTGTACAGATCATGGTGTTGTTGTACAGATTAACTATGTGACATAGGAGATTGCACTCTTATCATTTGTGATTAGATCACCTAGATATATAAATGATGAGAGGTCCCTATGATTTGTTCCTGGACAGAGAATGATATGAGACAGTATCAGTCCACGAAGGATAAATCATTAAATATCCCTAGTCAGAGTATTATCGAGATTGGACATCGATAAATACGTAAAAGACTAGTATTACACTTGTGCGCGTTTGTGAGGGCACAACGACATAGTTCTCATATATTTGGGTATATGATACTCATGCAAGTGTAGTAGGAGGTTGTGTTTCATCGATGGTATGGGAAACAGCTTCGCTCTGGATAGACCCCCCGCGGAATCCCATTGGTAGTATGACTATGTGTTTATGGGAATCTGCAATCAGGGTAGGTGTATTTGGTCTTAACTTGAGACTTGCACCGCTAATGCTTACGACAATCGATATACTTTAGTTGAGGTCATCCAGGGCTTTAACCGGTTCTGTTTATGCCGATAATGGGTATATTGGGAATCGTAGTGTGTTGGGTGTGATGTTAAGACGGAAGTATCACTCCAGTCATATGGAGATGATGGTCACGTAGGATACGGAACTTGTTCTCTTAAATGCTCGAGCTATCGGGATATTATTACATGGTCATGTATATCCGATTATTGATACTAGTTACCAGACATCCGATATGTGCTTCGTACGGGGCAGACACAATTCCAGCCCCAGGCCTAGCACGTGAACATCTGATACTGGACAGAAGTACGCAATACTTCGGTATACTACGCTTGATATAGATCTGATATTCCTATAAGGATATTTCCGGAGAATTGGGTTGGCATGACGCTTTGCTAGAAGACAATCTTGTCTTGTAAATCGGTATAAACGTAGTACGAGGTACTTACGTGTTCGGATAGTCCGACGACCGTATTTACTGCCGACATATCCGGGGATCTCATGGGTCGCTTCCCGAAGATTCACCGATGATGTATGACTCGTACTTTAATTAATCTGGGATTAATTAGAAGAGAGAGAAAATTAATTTGGGATTAATTGCTGAGATATTTTATCTGGGATAACATATTAACTAAAGAGAGAGAACAATTAATTTGGAATTAATCGATAAAATAATATATTCGATATATTATGCGAAATTGGATTTCGACGCGGAATTAAAATTAGATTTTAATTCGGGCGAACGAATTAATTTAGATTTAATTCGTTAGCGACGTGAATAGTGATTTTGTATAGGTTTTTAGGGGGTGAATCCGGTAACGCAGCGGAAGCGGTGAAAATCCGATTTTCAGATTTCAAAACTTTTTCTCGGATTAATTAAATAAACATATTTATTTAACATTCCAATAATCAAATTATGAAAACAAAATTCAAATGAATCATATTCAAGTGAATTTACCAAATTACCCTTATATGGTATTTTGTCCATTTTAGTCCGAAATTGATCTAATCAATTTTGAATGATTCGAAATAATTTCTAAGATGAACTTAGCATGTTCAAAACATCAAAACACCAAAAGCAACAAAAAACCCAAAAATTAATTCTTGGTAGAATGCACTCCTAAGGGGGCATTTTGTGCATTTTGTGATTTCATGCACCAAAACACATCAAGATGCAATCCAATGAACATGAAACTTTATATGCATCATATACACTCACAAATACACAACATATATGAAAAGCCCCAAATTTGGAATTAGTCATGAACCCTAATTTTTCAATTTCCACAAATTGGACAAATTAGACCAAATACATTGAATCAATTACTTCAATCATCATTCTTACATCCAATCCAAGTCTCAACACAATGAAACAACTCAAGATCAAATCTAGGTCATTTAAGAGTGGGTCAACAACTCTAGATTAGCAACATGGTTTCCAAAACCTTAAAAGAATAGTTATAACTACAATAGTTACAAGCTTTCTTCATCATACATGCTCAATACTTTCAACAAAATTTCCATCATCAAAAACACAAGAAATAATGAAAAGAATAACTTAAGAACATCACAATATGTTTCCTAGATCCTAAGGAACAATTTCCTTTCTAATAGTAAGTTTGAAAAACTTACAAAATCCAAGCTTTTCTTTTGGTTTCTTCTTTTCTTCTTCACTTGCTTTCTTTGTTTTCTTTCAATGGAGTTTTATGAAAAGTGTATTAGGTTAGCTAAATGAAAATGAAATGAAAACAATTTATATTAGGGCAAAAAATTACCTTGGCCGAATTTGCATATACCAAATGCAAGAATATAAATTTCAATTTCATTTCACTTTATCACTTTATCAACTTAATAAATATCTAAAACACCTTTATTGATATTTATTTAAGTCAACAATGGCAACATAATCATTTAAACCAAATATCCTAATGTAAGATATTTATATTTTAATTAATTTAATCATTTAATAATTAAATAATTAATTAATTAATCAAATACAAATATATTAAATATATGTATAATATTTACATTAAATATTAAAAACATATATTCATTTAGGATATAAGTCAAATAACTCATTTTGACTATTAATTAATGTGTATTTAAATTAATCAAGTATTAAATGTAAATACACAATAATTAGGCAAATGACTATCTAGTCGCTTTAGCACGTATCTTGCTTTTAACCTTAAACGACTTTATAAATAATCAATATTATTTATTAATGTTGCTCTAGTGCTCTACGAGTATGTTTCATTATTGAGACTCTCTAGATTCAGGTATATCCGTCACGAAATCTAATTTCGTGTCCATAATCTATCCACCCATAGATTATGACGATCACGGATAATCTCGTTGAACCATACAGGTCGAGGTCATGGAAAATGTATAATTCCTCCGTCACAGGTATCCGGATAAATCCCAGAGATATAGATGTAAAAGTCAAATCTCTATCGGGATTATCCAGTCGACTATTCTATTAGCAATCTCAAAAAAGAATGTTTAGAACTAGCTTCTAAACTTTACCACGGGCCCATGGTTTTATCTGATTACTAATCATATGGACTACCTATGCTCTGATACATAGAACTGACGGATCCTATCTTGATACACATAGGACACCCTGAGGATCTATCTACACCCAACGAACAGGCGGAGGTCTGATCTAAATAGATCGGTGACGTGACTGCCGTCTAAGTGTAGAAGATGTCTAATGTGCCCACAATGGCATCTCAAGTCTAAGAATCACAAGTGCTACTCAACCCAAGAAGATTCTTATTGACGCTGGTGTACCATCCATTAAGAATCTTCGGTGAGTCTTTCAGTGTTTATCCGCTATAAACACCTACACGTCTATACTAGTCTCCAATACTTATGGTTCATTGAGAAACCATTGGAATCATATATTCCAGTATACGACATGTACCAGTCTCAACGGGTTTACTATACTGACCAAGTAGTGTAAACCTTGACCAGGAACTGTCTGAGAATGACAACGTCATGATACTTCTCAATGTCTGTTGCGACGCTTTTGCAACTGTATCATGACTAATCATTCTAGGGTCATTACGTCTTTACCATATAGAAAGATTGATTATATTATAGAAACTGCATATATTATTCATAATAATAATGTTTTACAGAAGTATTCAACAGAAATACAACCGGGAATTGGCGCTCTGAGCACCAACCCATAGATTCGTAAGGCGTGATCATTTAATACGACGCAACGAAAAATTCATAAATTGGAATTAGCAAACCGAGCCCGCGATTATTTTCGAGCGATTCGCATTTCAAATTTGAGTGCGGCACGCAAGTCAAATCGAGCGTCAAATCGCAAGTCACATCAAGCGTCAAATCACATGTCACTTTGAGTGATGTGACAATTTGATTGATTGATTTGAGTGATTGATGTGGTAGTTGAAAAACATTAAAGGCATTTGCTTTTTTTGACTTTTGCTTTTTGACTTTTAATAAATGAGATGTTTTGTGTATTTGATTTTTGTTTTTGGAAAATAAAAATAAATATATAAGTAATACATTTTCTTTTATTATTCTCTCTCTCTCACCATTTTTACGTGAATAGGGTTTCATGGAAACCAATTTCTTTTTTCCCTCCTCTCTTTCCTCTCTTCTCTCACGGCTTGGAGCCGAATTCTTGCTTCTGTTTTCTGCAGTTCTGCCAAGAATTAGAAGAAGAGAAATGCTAGCACACACATAGATTTATACTATGGTGATAGGGAAACTAACACATGAGCATGGAACAATTTTGGAGCTTGAAGCTTGGAGCTTCAATGGAGTCTTCAATGGCCGATTTTTGGAGCATCAAAACAGCCCCCCACCGAAACTCCTGCTGTTTTTGGAGGTCAAAACCTAGCTTCAACAAGGAGTAAAATGGATTTCTTTCTCCCTAGCATCAAACCATTCAATGTGAGTATGAATTCCGCCTTATTCCTTTGAAGTATTCGTGCATTTCTTGCTTGATTTTGATGATTCTTGGGACCTTATAAGAACTCAACATATTAGATATGAACGGAAAAAGAAACCGGGTTTCACATTCCTATTAGATTTGGGATGCTAAGTATACGTTTGGATGATACCAAACAAGAACTCAAATTGAATAAGTGCCAAATATAAGTTATCCTAGGGATACCATAAGTATTGTACTTATACATCTCACCTGAGAATAATTAGATTGTTGCTCACCATGCGGTTTTCCTGAGAGGAATACCGATATGCAGTGGTAAGTGGGAGGATAGTATAACTCGATGAAAATCAGAGTAATACTGTTCAAGGCACTGAATCCTAATGGAACACAAATAGTTCATCAATGATGAAACTATTACTATTAATCTTCGAATACACAAGAACTGCGTAAGTCGGAGAGAGTCAGAAAACAACCTGGGGTATGGGTTTCTGATCTAACCTCATAAAGATGTCTATCTTAATGAGGAATACCAACTGACTACGTATGTGGAAGTGATACAAGGTATCGACTCCCTAATATGGCAAAGTGCCATATAATCCGAAATGGATTCCATATATATCAACCAGTTTGGATACTAGTTGATGTACCACAAGGTATTGTGCCTATTGGTACTTTATGAGCCTTCAAGGAAGACGTACATGGATGGCAACATACCAACGTACAAAGCTAGGCTTGTAGCGGAAAGGTATTGTTATCAACATTGTGTTGATTACAATTAAACCTTTTAGCTGTTGCCATGGTAAATCCATTTGGATAATGCTTGTTATTCGGTCCATGTTTGGATTGAAGCAAACATTAAGTTCTTGGAACTATCGTTTTGATATAATCATAATGATTTATGATTTAATTCAAAAACGAAAAGTCTTGTGTATATAAGAGGTTAGTGGGAGCGCACTGACAGTTGCTGTCCTATAAAATAATGATAATAATATAAGTCATTTCATGGAAATGATATTCCCATAAAATAACTATCGGCGAAAGCTTGGCTTTCGAAATACTCTCCGAGAAATCGTACATTGAAAAATGTACGCGACCTGGTGTCTCTTACGCTTTGAGCATAGGGATTCACAAACAGGCCAATCCGAGTGAAAGTCACTGGATTGATATTAAGAACATCCGTTAGTATCTTAGAGAACTAAGGATGCTGTCTTAGTCTATAGAGAAGGAGAACTTGAAGTGACTGGGATCACTGTAGCAAGTTTCCTATAACCGATAAAGACAACTAACAGTCGCAAACGGTACTATACAGTTTGAATAACGGTACAGTGAGCTTGAAACCTTCCAAGCAAGATACTGTTACCGAATAAACAACAAATGTGGGTTAATTGCAACAGCTAAAGCAGCAATTGAAGCCATCTTGGTCAATAACAAATCTAATTAGATTAGATATAGTTCTGTTAGCAGCTGAGCTAGGCTTCAGCACAGGCTAAAGAATTAATGGTCTCATCAACGATCCAGATATATACTTCGATATTCATCTGATTCGTTCGGATCATACATCGTGGCGATGTGATGATCGAATAAATCGCATCAGACAATAATCATGATAATCCGCTGACGAAAGCATTTCTCAGCAATTTGAGCCAACCGTACATAGTTCGGGTGTCAGAGACTCGAGTGACTGGCTATAGGCCAAGTGAGAGATTGTTGGACAATTATGACCCATAGCGTCACTATTTGTACAGATCATGGTGTTGTTGTACAAATTAACTATGTGACATATGAGATTGCACTCTTATCATTTGTGATTAGATCACCTAGATATATAAATGATGAGAGGTCCCTATGATTTGTTCCTGGACAGAGAATGATATGAGACAGTATCAGTCCACGAAGGATAAATCATTAAATATCCCTAGTCAGAGTATTATCGAGATTGGACATCGATAAATACGTAAAGACTAGTATTACACTTGTGCGCGTTTGTGAGGGCACAACGGCATAGTTCTCACATATTTGGGTATAGGATACTCATGCAAGTGTCGTAGGAGGTTGTGTTTCACCGATGGTACGGGAAACAGCTTCGCTCTGGATAGACCCCCCGCGGAATCCCATTGGTAGTATGACTATGTATCTATGGGAATCTGCAATCAGGGTAGGTGTATTTGGTCTTAACCTGAGACTTGCACCGCTAATGCTTACGACAATCGATATACTTTAGTTGAGGTCGTCCAGGGCTTAAACCGGTTCTGTGTACGCCGATACTGGGTATATTGGGATTGTAGTGTGTAGTGTGTTGGTGTGATGTTAAGACGGAAGTATCACTCCAGTCATATGGAGATGATGGTCACGCAGGATACGGAACTTGTTCTCTTAAATGCTCGAGCTATCGGGATATTATGACAAGGTCATGTATATCCGATTATAGAGACTAGTTACCAGACATCCGATATGGTTTCGAAGGGGCAAACTCAATTCCAGCCCCGGCCTTGTTGGAGTTAAATCAAGTCCCAAGATCAACAAATCATGCACAAAAACCGATATGAACACATCAAAGGAGGTGTAGAATATACTCACATTGAATTCGGTTTTGATGAAATGAACACAAGTTGCGTTTTTGCTTCCTCCAAGCTCACGGCAACAGCTCTCCAAGGCAGCGGGCTGCTCGGTTTGGACTGGTTTGGTTCCTCCAAGAATCGGCCATGCA
>SKCR01033813.1:0-43673 GCA_019454045.1 Zanthoxylum bungeanum
TTCATATTCTTCTCTCTCCTAAACACCAACATGCAAAAAGAAATTAAAAAAAAAAAACAAAAACAAAAACAAAAACAAAATTTAGTACCCAAACTTAACAAACAAAACCCATTATGTATAAATCTATTTCCCCTGAAAACAAAAGCAAAAACAAAACACAACAGAACAGAACCCACATTTCAGATTCAGTTCAGAGAATCTGGAAAAAAAAAAATTAAAAATGTGTTATGTGGGGAAAGCAACAAAGATCTTCATGTTCATAGTTACTGTGTTGGTGGTTCTGGGTCTTGTTTTTGGATTTGGGCATCTGCGTCATATCATCCTAAAATCTCATAAATGCTCCGGTGACTCTTGCCATTCACCACCCATTCTCTACCCAAATCCCAACCCCGGTTCGAACCCTTACACCGGCTCCAGCCAACCGGAACTACCTAGCCCTCAATCTCCAAATCCCAGCTCAAACACACCTACCCCAACTCCTCCGCCTCAGCCGCCTCAGCAGCAGGATTTAACGATCGGAGCGCCGCCGCCGATCAGTCCATAAATCTGTTCATGTTGGTGAGTCCAGGCCCGGCGAATGGTTAGGATGCAAGTAAGAGGTGGCCCAGGGATACACTAGACCCCAAAATTTATCCGAATCCAGGAAATATTAATTTTTTATTTTTAAAAATTCGCTTAAATTTTATAAAATTCAAGACGACTTGCTGCTTAGTTGGGGTTCAGTTGAATCGTTGATTATTTGTTTATGTCATTGTTTTATTTTGGTTTTTGTTTTTAATATTAATTTGGATGAGATTTGTATAGAAGATGGAGTAGCAATTTTTACTTTTGTGTATACATTTTGTTTTTTATAGGCTCATGTGGTTGCTTTTTTAAAAATTTTCCTAAAATGAATTTCTTATGGTATTTGTTAGCATAACTTATTAATGTATTATAGTGTGATAAAAAATAGTAAGCGTAGTAAAGAGTTAAAAATGTGGTTGCTAAAATGATAAATATAGTAAAGGTCCGATAGGTTTCGGCGGTCTTAGGCGAATCTTGACAAACGGGGCCTAAAATAAGTTATTATTAATTGATAACAGTTTTTAAAAAAGAAAAATTGTTGGGAACATTAAAGACTAACCAGCTAAAAATATGAGATAAATTGAACTTATTCTTCGACTCCGGTGTGTAATAGGGACCAATGTTTTAGGGCATGTTAGGGTTAAAAAAAAAAAATTAACGTTGTTCTCTTCATACGGCATGGCGGCCGCCGAGGCCCAGCCCTCGGATGGAGTCAGGGTCAGGTCATTTGCATAAATGGTTACTAAACCTCCTCAATCAATACCGGAGGTCGCAATTACGATGAGACACCCGAAGCTTATTAATGGAGAGTTATGTTTCTTGTTCACTCAGGAGGAGATTCTGAAAACTACTGAATCTTTCCGTTTTTCAATGTTCCTCAAATTCGTGAGAATAAGGCTTGTATTGGAGGAGATTGTTAGCGATATATTCTCGGAGATGGATTTTGATGATACAATATTAGAATACTTCGAGGGTATTTCAAAAAGATGTCGAAGCATAATGGTGATGAAGAGCGATGAATGTGAAGACTTAAGCGACTAATGAATAACATATTGTATATGTCTTAGCTTAGGGCTCTCTTTGTAAAGTGAGTTGTTAATTTAAGTCTCTAAACTCATAGGACATATGCATATCCATATAAATGCATTAGAGTAATATGCAAAATGGCTTTAATCTACAAATCCTGTAATTTTGGCACTGATACCAGCATATCGGTCCCTACACCGGCATATCGGTGCCCCTGCTCTGTTCTGAGCAGTTTTGTATCGCCTCTGGAACCAGGCTACTCCATATCGGTCACTCTAGAGTTTGCACAGTTACTGGAGCCGGTCAAGAGCATACTGGTCAACCTTCGTATTTTACATGCTCTCGAAAACCTGTGTGGACCATACCGATCCCCCTACCGGTAAGTACACGAGCATATCGGCCTATATACCGATCAGTAATTCGGTATAGAGCTTGAATCTTCAACGATAATATAGCTGTTACACTTTGACAAACCAGCATACCGGCCTCTGCAGATCGGCATACCGGTCTCAAACAGAACAGTTGAGGCAGTTTACATCTTCACTATATATTAAGCCCCAAATTCGTTTTTGCCAAACTCTTGCACCTTCATACAATTTATTTTAAGGTAAAAACAGAGAGTAAACAAAACATTCATCATCATACACTATCATACTCAAGCTCACACACTGCAGCTTCATTTCATTAGTAGTGAGTTTAGATTTCTTCGGTTAACAACTCACACTAAATCTTTATTATCTTTGTGAGTGTCCAAGTTGTTCTTTAAACTTCATATTCAAACACTTGAGGTTGAGAAATCCCTTTTATAAGTGGGTATACTCAAAATGGTAGATTGAAAAGGTTTTTGAGTGAGCCTATTGAGAAAACTCATTGTAAAATTTTTAAGAGTGGGCCTAGGTGATAAAACTCTTGTGTAAAATATTGGAGTGAACCGATGGGACAAAAATCTGGTTGCGAGTGACCCACGGAAAATTCGGTGTAAGTTATGGATTCAACATAGTGGAAATCTTCAAGCGCGCGGTGTCACGAGCCAAACTTTTGGGATCACCAAGTTGGGTCCGTGCGGCACTTGTTAACGCAACGTCTAACAAGTTAGCCTAGAATTGAGCCTGCAAGGACAAGCTCAAGGTTAGCCATCAACAAGTTGTGAACATTATTAAGCAATGGAAGGTCAATGTATGTTGTTAGCACACACTCAAGCTTTACAGCATAGCATTCAAGCATCACATTGGGACAAAACAATGAGACATCAAAATGAGCATCTTTCATTAAACAAGCCAACTAAGGGCGAGGGAGTACACAACTGAAGCCCTTAGTATGCTGGTGGCCAAGGCCCTTCTAAGGTGCCCGGGTCACCTCCCCCTAAAGAGCTTTTAAAGACATTACAAAAGTGGCACAAGGAAACACACATCATGCTTGAGTTGTCACCCCCCTTAAAATAGAAAATAAAATAAAATAGGAAAATTACAATAGTGCACACTAGCACCACAACACAAGCGGCCATGGGCAAGACATAGGCCCTGGACAAGCTTGGGGTGTTAGCACGTTACATCCTCCCCCACTTAATTTGTCGACGTCCTCGTTGACATGGCTGATCTGCTCCTCCCTTGTTGTTGACCTTGGTGCTGGCAGGCTTGAAAATCTTCACTCTTCTGCTGAGGCTGCTGCAGGTCTTCGGCTCTTTCGTCGTGATGCTGAAGGGCTAGAAAGTCTTCAATCTGCTGCTTGAACTGCTGGAGGTCTTCGGCTTTCTCCCAACTCGTCTCTTCGTCTCCCAAGTTTCTCCACCTCACTAGGAACTCCTTTCCCTGTCGCTGGTCTCCGGCCGCCTCTCTTTCTGCTAAGATCTCCTCAACGCTCCTTGTGGCTCTCTTCGTTGTTGCTTCCTTCACCTCTGGTCTTTGTGATTTGTTACGGGTTATATCACTACTATCTCCCTGGAAAGGTCTCAGCCTGCTGACATGAAAAACCGGGTGCATCTTCATCCACGCAGGAGTCTCGACTTTGTACGAAGCTTTACCCACTTTCTTGAGAACGGCAACAGGTCCTTCATACTTTCTCACTAATCTCTTGTCTTTGTTCCCTCTGAATCGAATCTGCTCTGGATTTAACTTGATTAGCACCAAATCCCCAGGTTGGAATACTAGGGGTCTCCTATGCTGATCTGCCCACTTCTTCATCCTCGCGGAAGCTTTCTCCAAGTATGCTCGAGCAATTTCTGCATTGGTTCTCCATTCCTTCGTGAAGTTGAAAGCTCGTGGACTCTTCCCCGAATACTCAGCCACTGTGTGTGGGAGTAGGGGTTGTTGACCCATCACAATTTCGAAAGGAGTTTTGTTGGTGGCGGAGCTTTTCTGAGAGTTGAAGCAAAATTGGGCGACATCAAGTAATTGTGCCCAATTCTTCTGGTTGGCACTAACAAAGTGGCGTAGGTATTCTTCTAGCATCCCATTGAATCTCTCTGTCTGGCCATCTGTTTCGAGGTGATAGCTCGTCGACATGTTCAGTTGCGAGCCAAGTAGGTTGAAGAGTTCTGACCAAAAGGTGCTTGCAAATCTCTGGTCCCGATCACTCACGATCTGTCTGGGTACCCCATAGTACTTCACCACATGTTTAAAGAACAGTCTTCCAGTCTCTTCCGCCTTGCAATACTTCGGTGCTGGTATGAACGTTGCATACTTAGAAAACCTATCAACAATCACCAAAATATTGGTTAGGTCACCAATTTTTGGAAGGTTGGTAATGAAGTCCAGAGAGACGCTCTCCCAAGGTCTAGATGGAACATTTAAAGGTTCCAACAACCCTGGGGTCTTCAATTTTTCTACTTTGTCTTGCTGGTAGATGAGGCAAGTCTTCGTGTATTCCGTCACATCGTCCCGCATCTGTGGCCAGTAATATCCTTGTTTCAGCAAGGCATGAGTCCTGCGCCAGCCAGGGTGGCCAGCCCATAAGGTATCATGACATTCCTTCATAAGGGTCCTCCGCAGGTTTTCAGCTTTCAGAACATATAAGCGATTTCCTTTTGTCCATAAAAGTCCATCCTCGAGCCAGAATCGACGAGCCTTGCCCTCTTTCACTAGCTTCAGAAGTGCCTTGGACACAGGGTCTTTCTCCAGGTTGTTTCGGATAAGTTCTCTGATTAGCGTAGAGATAGTGCTGACGGATAAGTTAGCTAACACTTTCAAATGATTGAGCTCGGACATCTGACTCAGAGCATCTGCTGCCTGGTTCAAACACCCCGCTTTGTGTTCGAAGTGAAAATCAAATTCAGCCAAAAACTCTTGCCATCGAGCCTGCTTCGGAGTGAGCTTCGGCTGTGTGAGGAAATGGCTAACTGCAGAATTGTCTGTTTTTACCACAAATCTCGACCCCAATAGATAGTGTCTCCACACCCGCAAGCAATATACCACAGCCAAAAGTTCCTTCTCCTGCGCCGTGTTCGTCGTCGTTCTGCTTCAGAAAGTTTACGACTCTCATAAGCGATGGGATGGCCCTCTTGTAACAACACCCCTCCCATTGCAAAGTCTGAAGCATCCGTTTGAACTTCAAATGGTTTGCCAATATCAGGGAGTGCGAGTACTGGATCTTCCACCATAGCTGTTTTGAGGTTCTCGAAGGCTTCTTTACAGGCGTCGGACCATTCCCAAGTCACTTCTTTCTTCAGTAGCTCAGTCAAAGGTGCTGCCTTCTTCGAATATTCCTTTACAAATCTTCTATAATAGTTGGTGAGTCCAAGGAACGACCGCAATTCTTTAACATTGCTTGGGGTATTCCACTCACGGATCGCCCTTACTTTCCCCATGTCCATTCGGATACGCCCTTGTTCAATAATGTTCCCAAGGAACTTAATGCGTTCTTGAGCAAAAGAGCATTTTTCTCTCTCACATAGAGCTTGTTCTCCTTTAACTTTTGGAATACCATGGCTAGATGTTTCTTGTGCTCCTCCAGGTTGGTGCTGTAGACCACGATATCATCAAGGTAGACCACTACGAATTTGTCAAGATATTCATGGAAAACTTCATTCATTAACGTGTAAAATGTGGCAGGGGCATTGGTCAACCCGAAAGGCATCACTAGGAACTCAAAGGCTCCATAGCGAGTAACACAAGTCGTCTTCGGTTCATCCCCTTCAGCTATCCTCACTTGGTAATACCCCGAGCGCAAATCTAGCTTCGTAAAGTATTTTGCCCCGTTTAACTGATCAAACAAGTCTGCTATGAGCGGGATAGGATAGGTGTTTCGCACCGTCAGCTTGTTCAGAGCTCTGTAGTCTATACACAATCTCAAACTTCCATCTTTTTTCTTCTGGAATAACACAGGAGCTCCAAATGGAGCTTTTGAAGGTCTGATGAAACCTGCTTCTAATAGTTCATCTAATTGTTTGCGAAGTTCTGCCAATTCTGGTGGGGCCATTCGGTAAGGTGCTCTTGCAGGGGGTTTGGCTGAAGGAACTAATTCTATCTGGTGATCAATAGACCTCCTCGGAGGAAGGGTCTTCGGAAGTTGATCAGGCATCACCTCTGTAAACTTTTCTAACACACTGTTGATCTCAGAAGTGAGGACCCCCTCTCTTACCTCTTCGATTGGGGTAGGGATGGCAATGAATGTAGGTTCTCGTCGCTTGATCCCTTTCTTGAATTGTAGTGCGGATAAGAGCTTCACCTCAGTGGGTGGTTTCACATTTGCTAGCACCATGGCAGGTTTTTCCCCCATAATCAATAAACTCCCTGCAGCTGGGATGGGAATGGCTCCCTTTTCGAGAAGGAATTCCATTCCCAGAACAACATCGAAGTCATCCATCTGAACCACTACGAGATCCGTCCGGCCTTCCCACGTACCAATCTTCACCTTTACTTGTCTCGCTAACCCACTCGTGGGTAGCGCTTGAGAATTGACCGCCTTCATGCGGCCTGCGTCTCGCTCCAACTTGAGCCCCAGACGTCTAGCTTCCGTTGTAGAAATAAAGTTATGGGTGGCCCCCGTGTCCACCATAACGCTCTTCGCTGGGACCCCATTCACCAAGGCATCGACAAACATGAGGCCTTTCTTCAAGGCTTTCGGAGTCTCTTGGTTGTTTGTTCAAAGCATTCAGCATTCTCAGTGCCACCATTCGGCCAGCTTCTTCCTTTCTTGGGTTTTCCTCGGCTTCTCGTCGGCGTCCTTCTTCTACTTCTTGCGCCAAAAGGGCTGTCATTCTAGACCTCTTAGGGCACTCCAAGGCTCGATGCGGCCCATCGCATATCCAGCAAGATAAAGGTCTTTTCCCATTTGAAGGACCATTTTGAGATGTAGGCCCTTTTGGGTTGGAGGAGCTAGACTCTGCTCTCTTGTCCGCTCCCCCACTCTTGTCGTTGCTCCAGTTCTTGGCTCGTTTGCTCCCACTGTCATTAGTGGCGGGTGCAGGCAGGGATCTCTTTGTCGGGGTCCCATCAAGCGAGTAATCTATCAATTGCTCCGCAGCAGCTTGTGCTGAAGAGTAGTCCTTCACCCGCTGCCTCTGCAGCTCAGTTCTGGCCCAAGGTTTCAACCCCTCAAGAAAATAGAACAATTTATCCTGCTCAGACATGTCCCGAATATCTAGCATCAGTCCCGAGAACTTCCTCACATATTCCCGGACTGTACCTGTATGTTTCAGTTCTCGTAACTGTCTTCGAGCTATGTAAGCTACATTTCCTGGAAGGAATTGTGCTTTTAACTCACGTTTTAGATCTCTCCAATCTCGGATGGAGCATCGTCCATCCTGAATCTCTAGGTATTTCGCCCTCCACCAGGACTTGGCATCTCCAGACAAGTACATCAACGCAATCGAGACCTTTTCCTCTTCGTCTACGATCCGTGAAGCTCGGAAGTATTGTTCCATATCAAAGAGGAAGTTCTCGAGTGCTTGAGCATCTCTAACACCTTCATAAGCTCTAGGCTCCGGAACATTGGACCTTCTTGGCTCCCTACTTGCAGTAGCTGTTGGTAGGTTCGAGAGAGCAAGGGCGGTGAGATTCACCCTCACGCTCAATTCGGCCAATTGTTCTTTGAGCGAGTTGACCGCATCCACCCAACCACTAGTATGTTCCTGCTCTCGACGAGCACTGGTGCTAGCACCATTAGCTGGGCCTCTAAGGCATTTACTCGGATTGTCAGGGCTTCAAGTACATTAATGGTTTGTCTGAAGTTCTCGACATCGGGAGTTTTCTTCGTCAGTGCTGTAACATAGCCATCAATGTCAACCAGCTTTTTCTCGACAACATCCAACCGTTCTATTATAGGTATTCTCGTAGCCATTTACGGTTCCAATCTTGAACCGGCTCTGATACCAACTGTCACGGGCCAAACTTTTGGGATCACCAAGTTGGGTCCGTGCGGCACTTGTTAACGCAACGTCTAACAAGTTAGCCTAGAATTGAGCCTGCAAGGACAAGCGCAAGGTTAGCCATCAACAAGTTGTGAACATTATTAAGCAATGGAAGGTCAATGTATGTTGTTAGCACACACTCAAGCTTTACAGCATAACATTCAAGCATCACATTGGGACAAAACAATGAGACATCAAAATGAGCATCTTTCATTAAACAAGCCAACTAAGGGTGAGGGAGTACACAGCTGAAGCCCTTAGTATGCTGGTGGCCAAGGCCCTTCTAAGGTGCCCGGGTCACCTCCCCCTAAAGAGCTTTTAAAGACATTACAAAAGTGGCACAAGGAAACACACCTCATGCTTGAGTTGTCACCCCCCTTAAAATAGAAAATAAAATAAAATATAAAAATACAATAGCGCACACTAGCACCACAACACAAGCGGCCATGGGCAAGACATAGGCCCTGGACAAGCTTGGGGTGTTAGCACGTTACACGCGGCACGGGGGAGTGGACATAGGCTTTGTTGGCCGAATAACTATAAATTACCGGTGTCAATTTCTCTAACTCTATCTCTTTAATTTATAGAGAGCTTAATATTATCTTTCCATATTATTTAGCATAGCTTGTGTTTGAAAAATTGATGATAAACTTAATTGGTAAAGCTACTAGCTTAGTAGCGTAAAACCGACAAGAAATTTTATTTCTGTAATATTAGGCCATTACCCAATTCACACCCTTCTTGGGTATAGAGAGTTTGTTTGTTGTATGCTTGTAGGAAATTTCAATTGGTATCATAGCGAGATTTTCTCAACAAATACTTAATCATCCGATAATCGATCATGGCCTTAATATCCTGTATTCAATCGTTAACTGTGTTTGTGGGTGAAGAACCATATAAACACTTGTGTTTTTTACCAAGTAATTTTCTCGATCATAATATGGACGGTCAGACCTGTTTGTAATTGTTTCTCATTGTACTAAAAGGAATTATTTGCGGATAAAGCCCTGAGCCTTTGATATTGGTAATCAAATCAAATCTTGAATTAATGTTTCCTGTATAGGTTAATTAGCAATGAGCTTTTTGGATGAGCTTAGCTGACAATATCGTGTTAAGAAAGATTTTGTTTACTTTTATCTACATGCATGATGACTGAACTGCAGTTTCTGGTTAGCTTCCTTGAGGTATATATTATCTTCTCAATAAATACCTCTAGCTGTATTTGTATGACAGATTTGGGATTAGCTGGTGTGATCTTAAGAATTAAGATTTCCAAAACATCAGAGATGTATATATTATCTCAGACTCATTTTGTTGAGAAAATACTTGAGAAATATAATAAATGAGATCTAAATGTGGCTAGAAATCATGTAGACCTAACTCTTCATTTATCAAAGAATACTGGCTCAAGCATATCACAACTAGAGTATTCGAGAATCATCGGAAGTCTGATGTATCTCATAAATTGCACACGACCTGATATCGCCCAAGCTGTATATAGGCTTAGCATATACACGAGCAATCTAGGACACAACCACTGGAAAGTCATAGTAAGAGTTTTGAGGTATCTGAGAGAAACTTCAAAATATGGTCTACATTATCGAGATATCCTGCTGTTCTAGAGGGATACATCGATGCTAACTAGATATCTGATACAGTGGATTCCAGATCTACAAGTTGATTTATTTTCACACTTGGTGGTGCAGCCGTGTCATGGAAATTCTCGAGTCAAACATGTATTGTCCGGTCTACTATGGAATCAGAGTTCATAGCATTAGACAAAACATCAGAAGAAGTGGAATGGCTTCAAAAATTCCTAGAGGATATTCCAAATTGGCCCAAACCAATGCCAGTGATAAGCATACATTGTGATAGTCAATCGACTATTGAGAGAGCCCAAAATACAATGTATAATGGTAAGTCTCGACACATACGTCGCAGAAATAATATCATACGACAAATGTTCTCAAGTGTCATAATTTCAATAGATTATGTCAAATTGAAGGAAAACCTAGCGGATCCACTTACTTAAGGCTTACCTAGAGAGCAAGTTGAAAAGTCATCGAGGGGAATGGGCATGAAGCCTATAAATTAAGAATTGTCATTGTGGAAACTCAATCTAGCTGACTGGAGATTCCAAGATCTAGATTCAAAAGGGACAACTGAAATTTTGTGCAATTCAAAACAAGCACTGTGGAGTTTTATACTCTTTCTCATTCCTGTAATGACGTAGAGTGCTGTCTGTCAAGGTTAGGATAAGCCAAGGCTTTTAATGATCACTATATTAGGAGAAGAGTTCTAATGAGGGTTAAGGAAAATTACCTCTTTATAGTATATCACATATTTCAAGTAAGAAGTGAGGTCGCTTCCATGAGATTTTTGAAGGCTGAATTCCCTAAAGTACTTGATGAATCCAGGACCAATGTTCATGGCCGAAAAGAACACAACCGTAGAACGGGAAATGATTGAAGTAAAGTTGTGTGTTGGCAATTGTCTTGGTTTACACCAACGACAGAACAGTTCAAAACTATGAGTCACTGGTTTGCTAAGTAAATCTGATTTTCATTCACTAGGAAATGTTCAAGGCGAAAGCTACCTATTTCGATATAGTTTTATTTCAGGGAAACTCTTTTAAGTGTCTGCAAGAATATTTAGAGAATTGTGGGAGATTGTTGTAAATTCTCTAAATATATAGTATGAATGAAGGAGAGTCATGTTCATTGAGTAGTGTCCTATGGGAAATGCACTAACATGTAGAGACATGTCCTCTAAAATTGGAAGAACACACCTCTAGACTCCAAAAGGTATTAGGAAGGGGAATCCTTAGGAGGGTTACACCCTAAACCAAATGGTGTCCTCAAAGGTATCATTTCATACCTATATAAAGGAGCCTTATGTCATTTCTTAAAGAATCCAGAAAATTATAAGTTGCATACATTGTCTTAGAGAGTATTTTAGGGGAAAAAAAAAAGAGTTTCCACCATCTGTCATTATTTAAGATCTTGTGAAAAGAATGTCCCTTCTACAAGAAGCATCCAAGTAGTATCGGAGAACGTTAGCCACAAAACCATCCGTAGAGCACTAAGGCGGGGCTAATAAGTTCTTAAGGACAGAGGCAACTCGACTTGGATTTTAAGTTTCATCATCTTCTACATTTTCTAGGTTTTACTAAATTTTATGGTTTATGTTTAATTTGGCATGTTCATGTACTATTGATTATTTGTTGCATGTTAATTTCATTTGATATCACATATTAGACAACATAATTTTACGGAGTTGCTGGCTTTGCTTGAAGGCGTAAATGTCTGCCATTATAAAGGGTTCAAACATTGAAATTGAGACGAATTCTAAAGTTTTGGTGGATTGGGTTCATAACTCCTCTTGTTAGGTTTGGTATCTCGAAGACTATCAAGAGGAATTGCTTATTCTCTTGCGACAACTGAATTTCAAAGTCCATCATATATTTCGAGAAGGAAATAAATCAATTGATCTTTTAGCGCGTATGGGATCTAATGATGGACTTTGAAATCAATTGATCTTTTAGCGCGTATGGGATCTAATAGTGGTGTAGGATCCAGGATCTCACCTTGAGGTTCTGGGTTTGAATTCAGGGGGTGCACTTCTTGTAAGAGCTTGGGCCAACCGGTGGTTTTACCTGCGCCGCGGCCCAGAATGAGTGATTTGGTGGCGGAGTTTCCATCGTTTCCAAAAAAAAAAAAAAAAGGATCTAATGAGATTTCAAAAGAATTGGTAACTAATGAAGAGGTTCCTATGAAGATTAGAGTGGTGCTACGAAATGATCCGCTTCAACTTTTGAAGGTTAGAATTAGATGAGTATCAAGATTTTAGGGCATTAGGACCTTGCTAGAGTAAAAAGTGTGTAGGTCCAAAGTTGTGAAGATAATTCAAGATTCGAAACCAAATATCGACATAATTCCAAATTCAATTTTTATTTGGAGTAAAAATTCATCATCCGATCTAAATTTGGAGATTTTTCAAAGGTTACAATAGGAAAAAGAACCACCTTTTTGATAACCTCGGGCTCAGTTTCTGGTGGGTTCCAACTTCCAAGGAATCTTCAATTACGATGTTCATTGTTCATTCTCGTTATGATAAAACTACCATGTGCTGGAGAATATGTTATGGTACGTGGCTCCACAAATAGCATCGTGTACGTACCACCATCTATAGGCTACAGCCAGACAATCACAGCGCATCAATCATGTACATCGGCCCCTCCCTTTTCTTTGGGTTTCGTGCATGGATTGGAACGGCTCACCACGTTTTAAGCCCGGTTCATGCACAAGGCTGGCTGGACCAGTTTAATTGACTAATTTGTGATTAATCCAAAATGATCGATAATTAATATAAATTAATTAAAAATGGAAAAATTGATGTTAACGAATGATTGAGAATAAAAAATATATAAAATTTATCTATCAATTTTTTTTTAAATCATTTATTTATGATTAAAAAATATTAAAAAGAATTTAATCCAGTCAATATGAATAGAAAATATTTGATAGATATAGAAAAAATTATCTTATTTAAGAAAATTTAAAAAATTAAGTATAATAATAGTATTATTACACCAAATAATAATTTGTTTAAATCGAAGTATATTCTCCATCTTTTTCATTGTTTCTAACTGAATCTTTATTTTTTTCCAAACAAAATCATCAATCAAAACCTCAAAAAAAATATATAAAATTTTAAATCGACGATTTTTAAAAAAATTGAAAATAAGAAATCAATTAATTAATCAGTCAAAATCACTTGATATTTGACGTCAATTTAAAATGATCAAATTCGTCTAAATCTAATAACTCTAAAAGCAATATGTAATTAATCGTTGATTACTCGGCACTTAAATAGTACATTTGAAGTGCACTCACATCAATTATTTTTCATAATTTTAAAAACTAGTGAGTGATCAAATTCAAATATTTTTTTAACCTCTTACATTTTCTATAACTCGAACCTAGGTGACAAACGATTATAATTTTGGGACATACCCATCAGCTAAAAAAAAAACAACATCAAACTTAAGAAATAATAATAATAATAATTAATAATAAAGAAGAAGCTGCATTCATCACAGTTATATAAATAATTATGACTAAATTTTGTATTGCTATTCCTGTGGGAATAAGAACTAGTGGTGGAATCTTGGCGTCACCATGAGTGATTATTTATTGTAAAAAAATATAATTTCGTATTGGAAAGTGGAAACAGACATAACAGAAGTGCTTTTTACATTTAATCACTTTGTGTGTTTGGAAGAATGTCGTTTTCGCTCAAACTTAAGCTTGTAAGCACTACCTTTCTCTCGTTTTCAATCAAGCGTCACGATACCCCCAACAAGTAAACGATGTTTGAATTGATATCCATTTATAACATTGTAACTTGATTAACTTATTTTTTTGAAATCGTTGGAAATTCCACCGCCAAATCACTCTTTCCGGACTTAAGCGAAGCATATAAAACCTCCGACTGTCATAGATTCTTATAAGAAACACACTCCCTGAATTCAAATTCAGGACCTCAAGGTGAGATCCTGAACCGTACACCACCAAGCCACGTCCATCGAGAACAACATAACCTATAGTTACCATCAATGAAGCACCACAGGAAAACACAAGATAATATCACATATTTATGAAATAATTCAATAATATTTTATCACGTGTATTGAAATATTAAAAATTACTAAATGAATACTAGTTATATTTAATATAATGAAAAATATCATATGTTTATTAAATTCTCCAACAAATAATAATAATAATAATAATAATAAAATAATAATAATAATGCATTTTTTTTTACAAATCATGTGATTTTAGTAAATAGGAAACGGAAAATGATGACTAAAGGTCCTCATGAAACGTGAGAACCTGAGACCGTCGGTGATTTTATCTCATCTGTTTAAGTTCGGAAGGGGTGGTTTGACGGTGAGATTTCCAACGATTTCAAAAAATAATAATAATAAAAATAAAATAAAATTTACTCTTACGTGACACTCAACATCTGGCCCAATTATTTATTTTTTATTTTTCAAATACAATTAATTAATTAAATAATCATCTATCAAATAAAACAACGCTATATTTTGAATTGAAGTGTAATTTTGCAGAGAAGGCAAAAGGAAATGGATATTGCTTCATCCGACAACTCTGATTGGCTCATCGATTATGGCATAGTCGACGCCATCCCTATCGCCGGAAACTTCGACTGGCCTTCCGCCGCCGCCGCCATTAATGCGTCCTCCACTGCAAGGTAAGCTCTTATTGTGAAACTTCGTTTTCCGTTTGTTTCCTGAGAAAGTAATCAGAATGAAATTTAGATTCTTTAATTTCTGGTTTTTGTTTATACTCGTTCGATAATTAACGAATATCGAAGAATTAACTGTTCAAACAAATAGCTAACGGTAAAAGAAAAAAAAATGTCAACTTTTGATAGAGGAATAGAAATTTGGTCATTATATTTATGATTCTGTTCCCCCCCAAAGTTCCAAAACAGCATATTTTGAGCTCCTAAATTCACCTTTATTCTTGGGAAAGCATGCTGAAACCCGTTAGCTTTAGCTAGCAGGAGGAGGAATACACCATTTTTTTTTCTAAGGGAAAATGACAGCCTACTACCCTTCAAATTTTTATAATGATAGTATTTGAAATACAAGCTTTAGTACCTGTAATTTTAGAAAATATAAGATTTAGTCTTGTAGTTTTAGAAAATATAAGCTTTAGTTACTCCCGTTAAATATTTTTTTTGTTAATTGAGTAATTTTTCATCTAATTTTGAAACAGTTTTTTTTTTTTTTTTTTTTTTTGGATATTCAAATAATTTATTTTTTTTAATTGAGTCACTTTTTATATAATTTTCGAACAATCATTTACTATATTTGGACAGTTTTTTGGGTATTCAAGTTAGTTAACACTAAGTGGATGAAAAGTGATTCAAAATAAATGGAAAATATTTAATGACAGGGATTAATGCTTGTATTTCATAATTGTAGGGATTAAAGTGTTGTTATGGCAATTTGCGGGGCAATTGGGGGTGTCATTTTCATTTTTTTTTAAACTTGTGTAATTTGTTTAATTCTCAAACTTTATGTGTTCTTAACTGTGCTGTATGTTTCCAGTGTGACGGTTGACTGCTCATTTGGTGATTCAGATGAGCCAAAGGAAGCAGGCTCCCGAAAAAGGTTAAAAACTATCCCTTTCTGCAGTTTGATATCTATTGACAGTTGTTCATAAATGATTCTACAAAATGGTGCTGAGAAGATCAATAGAAATTAGAAAGTAATAAGTTAGTTAAGGTTGAGATTGGTGTAAGTTTTAACTTTACTGCTTATGCTAGTTGGCCTACTAACAAGGAACTTGTTTCTGTATTGTGACATTGAATTATTGAAATATATATAAACTCTTTCAGAGTAAGCTTACCTTTAATCTCATTTTCAAAAATATTAAAATGGACATATAACTACTAATTTACAGTGGTATTACATATTGAATCCTTCCCATAACTCACAGTATGGGAAGCCTCGTGCGCTACGTCATTTTTTTACTTGTGGATCCGTGCCGTACATAATTACATATTTAGGTGCTTAAGGAGTACATAGTTCATTTATGAGTTTAACTGTAATGATAGATGCTTGGGCTTTTGATTTTTCTAACTCATAGTTTTTTCCTTAATTTATGTCTGTGCAAGTACTTTTTTACAGGTTGAGGTCTGAATCATGCACTGTATCTGGCTCCAAAGCATGCCGTGAGAAGTTGCGGAGAGATCGGTTGAATGAGAGGCATGATATTGTTATTTTTCTTCCCTAATTAACTGTTTTTTTTTTCCAAATTCTCACATTGAATTGGGAATGATCTGAAGGTTTCTGGAATTGTGTTCTATTCTGGAGCCTGGAAAATCACCCAAGACAGACAAGGCTGCTATTTTGAGTGATGCTGTTCGAACTTTGTCACAGTTAAGAACTGAAGCCCAGAAGCTGAGGGAGTCAAATGAGGATTTGCAAGAAAAGATTAAAGAATTGAAGGTGAGTCCTGGCTTGAATTTTACATTTTAAAATTTCTTGCATCTATTTCGAGGTCTCACTTTATTATGCCTGGGCTGAAAACTAGATATGTTTATCTAGGATTTTAGGTGACCGTGTGCAACTTTGTTGCTCTTTATTTGTGCAGGCTGAGAAGAATGAGCTCCGTGATGAGAAGCAGAGTCTAAAGGGTGATAAAGAGAAGTTGGAAAAGCAAGTAAAAGCAATGACTGCACCATCAGGCTTTTTGCCTCAGCACTCTTCAATGTCAACTGCATTTTTTGCTCAAAGCCAGGTTGCTGGTAACAAGCTGGTGCCTTTCATGGGTTACCCTGGTGTTGCAATGTGGCAATTCATGCCACCTGCCGCAGTTGATACATCACAGGATCATGTACTTCGTCCTCCAGTTGCTTAAATTGGACATCCATCTCAAATTACTATCCCTACGCTGTAAGGTTGTTTATCTGTTTGTTGTCTACAATGTAATGTAATGCTTTCAGAAAAGACTGAAACTTCTTGATGTTTTCAAGTTAGAAGCTTCTGTAGATTTCTGCTTTCATATGTAAAATATAATAACTGCTTTAAGGTGTAACTGCTGAATCAATGTGGTACATTTAAATAACAAAAACGACCAATTTGAGATTTTTTATATGCTGAAAATATTCTGTTGGAACATTTTGATACATGAAAATTTGTTGGAAACTTCATAGAAATCAAATCTATTAGTATAATTATTTTTTTCCTGTACCGTTGTTGCATTTAGAAGATTGATATAGGAATTATGAAATTGCATGTTATTCATCATTATTGATACTTTCTCACAGCACAATTGAGGTAGATTCAACGTAAACAACGAATGCTATGGACATGAGAAGAATCTGTTACTCAAATTTTACCATAGATCAGAAAATTAGAACGAAAGCAAACGCCACTTTTGTTTACAAGGCAAGAAGCATGGTGATTCCAAAGCTGAACCCCAATGCGAGGGTGGTTTTGAAGACACCTTTGACAGCTGATGAGGGCTGGGGCGGCGGGGCAACACCAGTTGGAGGAGGGGAGGTTGAAGGGGAGTCTGCTGCAGGGACACCAGGGGAAGGTGGGGGACTGCTCAAAGGTGAGCTTGATGGAGAAATAGGGGAGGCTTTGGGAGAAGATTTCGGTGATTCTACAGGAGAGGGGGAGGAAGTTTCCGGAGCTGGTGATGCTGAGGGAGAGGAAGTTTCTGGTGCTGAGGAAGCTGGTGGTGGGGTCAAAGGAGAAGCTTGTGGTGCGGGCGCTGTAGGGGAAGCTTTTGGTGGTGTTGAAGGTGATGCTGGGGAAGTTGCTGCAAGAGTGTCTATCTCCACCTTCATACCCGCGATACAATGTCCTGGAATTCCACAGATGAAGTATCTCTTGCCTGGAGAAGAGAGTGTGATGACTGTGTTGCCATCAGTACGAGTCTGGATTGCATTGCTTGCCTGGCAGGAATCATAATCTGGCTTCGATACTTCGCTCACATCATGACTTGATGAGTACTGGAAAACTGCACATAACAGTAAATCACTTTCAATGCTCTCATGATCTTAATTCATAAATACAATGATTTAAATGTATGATCATAACTCATAACTTACTCAGATTATCGCCAACGACAAATTTCTGAGAAGTTGCCCATGTTTTCAGGTCAGTGGCCGTATCCCACCCACCATTTGTACCTCCAACAGTGTAATTTGCTGCCATGGCTAGTTGAATGAGCATGGCTAGAGCAGCCAAGCTTATCAATGTTCTTTGCACTGCCATTTTCCTGACTAAAAATTAAGTGAAAGCTTGGAGAATAAAGGGAGTCAATGTGGAATGTATTCAAGGCAAAGTACAGATGAAAATAATGTTTTGTGATTGAATTAGAACTGGATGTGTATATATAGAGTCAGAAGAGATGCGGCAAGAAATGCTTTTGGGAATAAGGAAGGATAGGTTATGGCTTCAATTCTTTGGAAGACTTGGGCAAATGACAGGTTGTTCATTTCTGGAGTCGATAATATTTATTTATTTTTTTAATAAATTATTGTCAGGAATAATAATTTCTTCTATGCTCTCCTCTCCATTGTGAACTAGCTTATGCCTCCCAATCTTGACTTGGCTCCATGTGCATCATTTGACCATGTTTTGGGAATCATAAACATTGCCAAGATCAAGTTATTGCAGTCTTCAATTATTCAATGGGTGTTTTTTTATATATATATTTTTTGTCCGCGACCCGCCCTGGAACCGTGTTTTATCTTTAGATGTCTGTTCAACTGCTGCACCTCAACGTATTACAGGAAGAATACGTTTTTAAAATATATTATACAGTATTTTCTATAGTAGTAAAAAAAAAAAAAAAAAATATTCAATTCATTTTATGAAAAGCATGTGATGGTGAAAAGGCTGACATTTTATTTGAAGTTTAAGGTGATGACCTAATCCAAGAATTCTAACCCATCATCACAGCAAAATGGAATAAGAATATACAAAACATTCTGAAGCAGCTACCTAGCAATGATAGTGGAAGCACGATCACAGCGCAATTTGCCTATATTTAATTTGATGAAAAGTGATTTGTTTTGATTAAGTGCTTTTCGGTTCTACCCGCACTCACAAGTCTATAGTTAATTTAAAGAGCGAAGTATACGATGTTGAATTTGGATATATAAATATATATACATTCAATAAGAGATAGTTAATTTATTAATGTAAGATATTATATGATATGATATGTTGAATTGATTATTTCCATATCCTGACGTAACAAGGATCAACCTTCCCGGAAAGGTCGCAGTGGGTCGATGGGCCAACGTTCCTTGTGGGGGTTCAGGGGCAACGCTCTCGACTTATATTGTCGCGTCAATATGATGCACATACAAATATTGGCTGTCTAAGAATAGAACACGAAAATGATTGATTATATATAATATTTTTCACATAAAGAGTTCTCAAGTAGAGATTCAGTAAGTGTTGTGTTGTATCTCTAAATTTTTATTGTATCTTATAGTGTATTTGTCATGCAACCATTACAACACATAATGAGGGTAAATATCGCTCTAAGAAAGTGTCATACATGCCTCAAAAACTAGATTCCCCATTTTAAGTTCCCCAACAATGTATTTTTCCCTCTGAAATTAGGTTTAAGTTCAAAATTATTTGAAAACTTGAAAAGTATTTTTCGGTCCACTCTAATGTAATGTAATGTTCGAAAATACTCAATTTATTAATAGAATTAAACGAGAAATGTCATGTGACCATTATATATATTAGAGCGAAGTACATTTTTCCACATGAAGTTATGAAAAGTGATCTCCGATGCACCCCAATATAATATAAAATTCGAAAATATGCAAATGACGTCACAAGGATAAAATCGTCATTTGACTAGCGTATATATATATAATCTTTCTACAATACGGATGTCTACATGATTTTCTTCATGTGGATGCTAGACAAAATATTGATACTTTTTCGTGTGTATATTTTTACACGATAAAAGTATTGGTACTTTGTCGTGCATTGAACGAATTTTTTTTAATAAATATTTTACATGATATGATTAAATAATTGCAAAAAAGTTCAAACGATATCCCTAATATCCCGCGATAACACTACCGTTAAAATACTTTTCTCGTCGAGCTTTATGTTTTTCTTAAAAAACTCGATCGAGATCGGCTCCGAATAGAAACAAAAAAAAAACTCACTTTTCTTTATTATCTCCCCTCTCTTCTCACGAGGCCCTCTCTGTTCTGAAAAGTGAAGGAAATCATAAAGCAATTTTTGCTTTATACACACATGCCAAAATACCAAGTTAGCCTCCTCTCTAAGTTTTAAAAAAGAAATGGGATGTTACACAGCACTTTGGTTTTGAAATATTGCTAATATGATTATTGGTTCAAAATTTCATTCTTAAGCTATTATGATTCTATTTTCCTTTTTAAATTTAATATTTGTTGACGGCTGATTTTGGTCTCAGGGTAATATTGGAATATCACTCCCGAGGAAATCCTCCTTCAATAGTGAATTTGTTTGGTTATGGGGGACCAAAGGCAAACTTAGCAGAAAAACAGATAAATACACCAATCAACAAGGAGATTTAACGTGGTTCGGTGGATTTGGATCCGACCTATGTCCACGGGCACAAACAAGATGATACTTTTATTATTCAAAATGCGCTTCTCAGACCGTTCTTTGTGTTTTACAAATTAGAGCTTGGTGATTCTGATCTCAACTCTACCTTGCTCTCAACTTGTTCATCTTATTCTCTCTTTTTTTTCCTCCTCTTCTACACTCACTCTACCCTCCTATTTATAATGGTGAAGAAATCATATTCCTATTTGTACAAGAATTTCCTAGTTGAAACAATTTCCTTTTCCGATAAGGATTCCTAGTCAAAACTATTCTCTTTTCCCATAAGGATTCCTAATTAAAACTACCTTCACTTCTTTTATCCTATTTGGACACTGACTCATCAGTTTTCCCCATGAAAGTATGATAACTTATTATCTTATCTCATATGGATAGAATGCCTTATTTTCCCGAACATGTCTTGCCCTATGCTCGGTCTTCATGTGGTCGGTCATAATAGTCTTTTGTACTGAGAATGCTGCTGTCGACCTGATAATTGCCCGGTCATCCGAACCAAAGTGGTCGGTTATCAGATCATAAAGTTCTCGGCCACTCACTCATGTGGTCGGGTCGGTATTAATGATCTTGACCAAGGAGAAATTACCATTTTGCCCCTGTCGTGCTGTCTTAAATACCATAGTGCCTAAAAACACCATCAACATCTGTCCCCTAGTTCTCGGTAACAACGAGTTTGCGAGTTGATGCCGTGAACTATAAAAAGGATGGTGTGCCGATGAATCCGTCGGTGGTCACTCCAGGAATCGCAGAGAAAAATGCCTTGGCTGCAAATCTGGTCCTTCCTGCCACCCTTATGTGCTCAGTCAACGAGGATCCCGATATCTACCCGTGGAGACAATGCTTTGCCCTTATGCTGACGACGACCGACTCGGTGGGACGTAACCCGACCCCGAGTTGAAATGAACACTTGGCTCCGGGGGAAATGTTACGTCCCCAGACCAAAAGGACGGACTCGGTGGGACATGACCCGACCCCGAGCTGAGAAGAACACCTGGCCCTGGGGGGATGTCACGTCCCCAGGCCAAAAGGACAGACTCGGTGGGACGTAACCCGACCCCGAGCTGAGATGAACACTTGGCCCTGGGGGAATGTTACGTCCCCAGACAAAAAGGACGGACTCGGTGGGACACGACCCGACCCCGAGCTGAGATGAACGCTTGGCCCTGGGGGAATGTTACGTCCCCAGACCAAAAGGGCGGACTCAGTGGGACACGACCCGATCCCGAGCTGAGATGAACGCTTGGCCCTGGGGGAATGTTTACGTCCCCAGACCAAAAGGGCGGACTCGGTGGGACACGACCCGACCCCGAGCTGAGATGAATGCTTGGCCTTGGGGGAATGTTACGTCCCCAGTCCAAAGGGCTGACTCGGTGGGACGTACCCCGACCCCGAGCTGAATAAACAAGTGGCCTCGGCGGAACGAATCCAGCCCCGAGCTGAATAAACAAGTGGCCTCGGCGGAACGAATCCAGCCCTAAGCTAATTAACCAAGTGGCCTCGGCGGAACGAATCCAGCCCCGAGCCTGATTAACCACGTGGTCTCGGCGGAACGAATCCAGCCCCGAGCCAGGTAATCTTTGGGACTTGCTCAGAAGGGAATTGAATCAACCTTGTGAAGCCCTACCGAATCTGGCACGGGCTTCCCCTTGCCAGACCAGTGAAAAACAAAATCAAAACTTTGAAAAATAAGACCAAAAAGGTGGGGGTGACTCGGCACTTGTCCCAAAAGAAAAATTTTTTACAAATGTAAACAACGGCACGGATGCCCCAAAACAGCGTCCTGCCCGAGGCCTCCAAAACACAATTTTGAATCTTTCAATTCAGTGTCCCGGCGAACCAGGATTCGGATCAGAAGAGCGTTTGATTGGTAAGGGCACATCCTCTACACGTCGGTTCACTGGGGAGCCTGTGTATTGTATGAGGGCTCCTCCTTACCACGCTGGAGTAGGCACACGCTACAGGGGCACAACGCATCCCCGTGCTGCGTCTCTCGCGGATCCGGATGATGAATGGATCAGAGTGTCCGGGATACTAAGGGCACATTCCTCCTTAGGTCCGGTATCACTGGAGCTAGCAATCATCACGAGGGCATCTTTATCCCCCGTGCTATGCTTTCCCACGGATCCATTACATCGGGTAAGTGAGGATCAAAGAGTGTTCGACACATTAAGGGCATATCCCTCCTTATGTTCGGTAACACTGAAGCAAGCAATCGCCACGGGGGTATCATCCCTCCCCGTGCTATGCTTCTCACGGATCCTATGCATCGAGTATGTCCCTGAGGACCCCGAGCCAAGAGAGATACTTGGTTCTGGGGGAATGTCTCGTCCCCAGACCAATGGGCATGACTCGGTGGGACGTAACCCGACCCCGAGCCGAAAAAGGCACTTGGACCTGGGGGAATGTTACGTCCCCAGTCCGAAGGGCTGACTCGGTGGGACATACCCCGACCCCGAGCTGAGAAAGGCACTTGGAACTGGGGGAATGTTACGTCCCCAGTCCGAAGGGCTGACTCGGTGGGACGTACCCCGACCCCGAGCTGAGAAAGGCACTTGGACCTGGGGGAATGTTACGTCCCCAGTCCGAAGGGCTGACTCGGTGGGACGTACCCCGACCCCGAGCTGAAAAAGGCACTTGGACCTGGGGGAATGTTACGTCCCCAGTCCGAAGGGCTGACTCGGTGGGACGTACCCCGACCCCGAGCTGAAAAAGGCACTTGGACCTGGGGGAATGTTACGTCCCCAGTCCGAAGGGCTGACTCGGTGGGACGTACCCCGACCCCGAGCTGAAAAAGGCACTTGGACCTGGGGGAATGTTACGTCCCCGGTCCGAAGGGCTGACTCGGTGGGACGTACCCCGACCCCGAGCTGAGAAATGCACTTGGACCTGAGGGAATGTTACGTCCCCAGTCCGAATGGATGACTCGGTGGGACGTACCCCGACCCCGAGCTGAAAAGGGCACTTGGACCTAGGGGAATGTTACGTCCCCGGTCCGAAGGGCTGACTCGGTGGGACGTACCCCGACCCCGAGCTAAAACAAACATCAATATCGGTGGTACAAGAGCAGACCCGAGCCGGAAAGAGACATCGGTCTCGGCGGTACAAGAACAGACCCGAGCCGGAAAGAGACATCGGTCTCGGAGGTACAAGAGCAGACCCGAGCCGGAAAGAGACATCGGTCTCGGCGGTACAAGAGCAGACCCGAGCCGGAAAGAGACATCGGTCTCGGATGTACAAGAGCAGACCCGAGCCGGAAAGAAACATCGGTCTCGGCGGTACAAGAGCAGACCCGAGCCGGAAATAAACATATGGCCTTTGTAGGGCGTCATGGTCGGCATGTTAAACCTTTTCGAGAATTTTACTGATTTTATTTCTTTTGTGAGGGGGGACTCATCTTTACCGTCCCGGGAATCTCCTATGTCTGTATTGGGGAATCTCCCCATCTGGCTAGCTCCTCACGTAACCAAGATTTTATGCTGCTGTCTTTGGTTCCATGCCGCCTCTTGCGATCTCCTCTTTTTCTGTTGTCTTGGGCGTGGTGCTTTTCAGGTCCGGTACCTTCCCGCGCCCTTTCGTCGTATTCTTTCCCTCTTTTCCTGGTATTGTGAGGGCTATCATAGGAGGAGTCTGGTGACGATTTGCCATCCCCTTCCTCCCATATATCTTCAGTTTGGGAGTCTTCCTGAACCACCACAGATCTTACCCTGTAGGGGCCCCTTCTCCGGGGTCTGTCGTCCTCACTTGTATCAACAATTCTTTTTCCCTCTGCTATTTCGTTCCTTCGTCGGCTAGTCCCGGCCTCGTCGTGTGCTCCTTCTATCTTTTCAATCGGTCTACTATGGTTTTTAGCAAGGTTTGATTTTTCTCCCTTTCTTTCCTTAGGTTCTCCTCGATCTTTTCCATCCAATCTGCGGCCGAGTTCCCTGATGATTGGTGGTTTCCGCCTTCCGCCATTGTCTTACTACGTGAGTTGCTTTTTGTCCAGTTCCCCACAGACGGCGCCAACTATTGACGGCTGATTTTGGTCTCAGGGTAATATTGGAATATCACTCCCGAGGAAATCCTCCTTCAATAGTGAATTTGTTTGGTTATGGGGGACCAAATGCAAACTTAGCAGAAAAACAGATAAATACACCATCAACAAGGAGATTTAACGTGGTTCGGTGGATTTGGATCCGACCTACGTCCACGGGCACAAACAAGATGATACTTTTATTATTCAAAATGCGCTTCTCAGACCGTTCTTTGTGTTTTACAAGTTAGAGCTTGGTGATTCTGATCTCAACTCTACCTTGCTCTCAACTTGTTCCTCTTATTCTCTCTTTTTTTTCCTCCTATTCTACACTCACTCTACCCTCCTATTTATAATGGTGAAGAAATCATATTCCTATTTGTACAAGAATTTCATAGTTGAAACAATTTCCTTTTCCCATAAGGATTCCTAGTCAAAACTATTCTCTTTTCCATAAGGATTCCTAGTCAAAACTATTCTCTTTTCCCATAAGGATTCCTAATTAAAACTACATTCACTTCTTTTATCCTATTTGGACACTGACTCATCAGTTTTCCCCATGAAAGTATGATAACTTATTATCTTATCTCATATGGATAGAATGCCTTATTTTCCCGAACATGTCTTGCCCTATGCTCGGTCTTCATGTGGTCGGTCATAATAGTCTTTTGTACTGAGAATGCTGCTGTCGACCTGATAATTGCCCGGTCATCCGAACCAAAGTGGTTAGTTATCGGATCATAAAGTTCTCGGCCACTCACTCATGTGGTCGGGTCGGTATTAATGATCTTGACCAAGGATAAATTACCCTTTTGCCCCTGTCGTGCTGTCTTAAATACCATAGTGCCTAAAAACACCATCAACAATATTATAACGTCTATTTTCAAATTTCACTTAAAGCTATACGAAATGACGTACATTATTCAAATAAATCCACGCGTTATGTGAGTTCTCGACTAATTTTTACTTATTTCATGAAATATTTGGTGTGACAAGTATATTTTTGAGTTTGATTAAAGATTACTAATAAAAGAGATAAAACAGTGTAAAAAGTTGTGTAAGAAAATAGTCACATCATAAAAAATATCAATGAAAGATGATATTGGAGTCGAGAGGCGTGGTTTGATAGTACAATTATTAAATGTCCATATTTTTTGGGGATATTTTTATTTTTATGGCCTCGCTTGCCTCAGTGGTAAATGTATTACGCTTGAGTGATTTGTTCTCTCTCAGGTTAAATGTTCGAACTCACTATATGTATTTCTTTATGACATGTCATCTTGGTGTAAAAAGTCAGTGACTTACCCTCATATGTACTAGGAAACTTTTGAGTGAAAGTACTTACAAGCAATAGCGACAAAGCAATCTCTATACCCAAGAGGGGGGGTGAATTGGGTTATCACTACAAATGCGGAATTATAAAATCTTTACCGATTTTTAGCTCTTATTACCAAGTGGGGACTTAGGGCAATTTTCTCTATTCCAATTAATAGCCTATATGCAAGTTTTCTATTCAATATGTATAAGCATAAATAAACTTGCTATAAACAAAAGTATAGGGAAAGAGAAATACGACACCGAGATTTATAGTGGTTCGGCCAAACGTGCCTACGTCCACTCCCCCAAGCCTCGCTTGAAGATTTCCACTAGAATCGAGTTTTCCGTGGTTCACTTGTAACCAAGAGTTTTCCGCAAAGGCACACACCGAACCTTTTACAACTTTGAGTTTTGTTCGTAGGTGCACTCACAACCTTTACAACTTACCCAACCAAATGGGATTTCACAAACCGCAAGTGTTTTGATAAAGAAGAATTAAAACACACTTGGGCACTCACAATAATAAGAAGATTGTGTGAGTTGCAAACCCAAGTGTTCCAAGCTCACTAAATGTAATGAAGATGTGTGTGAGCTTGTATGAGTGTTTAAGTATATGAAGGTTTAAGACACTCTTGTTTTTACTTTCTGAGAAATTGTGGGAACACAGAAATCTGGGGCGACGCATGCTGTCCCGGGCTCGCGGCCCGGTCGGGAGTACGGAGTAGCCACGAGGGACTAAACCGGAGAATAATGGAGTCGCCACCCGTGTTAACCGGGAAAATGAGATTTAAGGCCGCACTCACTCCTCGCAAGGGAAGACCTCAAACCGTTGGGTTCGGAATGGTCCCTTACTTATGCCATTTGTAATGAAAGGATTACATAATAATTAATCAGGCTTAAGTAACACTTATTCCTAAGAATATCATGCTTCTATATTCATGGGTACAAAATGACACTCATACATACATTTCACATATATCTCATATCTACATGCCTAAAAATACCTCAAAGTAACAATGAACATACAACTTCATTCAGCATATCATATTCATGAAAACACAAGCATACATAATATCCGCACAAGCATACATGTGAGCACTTTTCCAAGTGATACGTGGAATTGTATCCCAAGTACAGACCGCATTACCGTCCATTCGGAATCGGCTACGGAATTTATGTCTGGGTTTCCATCCGATATATCACAAGAAATAATACTCCAAAGTCATAATGGCATAGGCATATGAATCGTAATGCGTTAAATCAAGACTAAGGCAAACGACGCAACTAATGGAATAAACATGTTTTTCATTATTATGTGCACAAAGATAAGAATGACTATGTGTGGTTCCATAGAAAATCACCTAAGAAACAATTATACGTGGCATGTGATGAATATGTCTCAGTTCAGTGTGTTCGCGTTCGTGTAGCGTTCGTAAACGCGTTCGAACGGAAATGAAACAGAATGCTCACGTTCGTATGGCGTTTGTTAACGCGTTCGAACGGAAATGAAACAGAATGCTCACGTTCGTATGGCGTTTGTTAACGCGTTCGAACGGAAATGAAACAGAATGATCACGTTCGTATGGCGTTTGTTAACGCGTTCGAACGGAAGTGAAACAGAATGCTCACGTTCGTATGGCGTTCGTGAATGCGTTCGAACGGAAATGAGACCTGATGCATGATAAGGCAAAATATATGCGCGTTCGAGTTGCGTTCATAAACGCGTTCGAACGGGAACAGACCTGATGCATGAAATGAGACGCAATACATAAACAACAAAATAAAGGGGCGCGGCGAAGTACTGCCGTAAAGGTGGCCTTTTGGGGCTCTTGGTCTCTCAAAGAGAGGACCTTTAGACCAACATACTAAGCCCATGCGCTTCACCTTACACATACAAAAATAGAGCCAATCATATCAAAACCAAGTATGCCCGATTGAACACATCTTACATCCAATCCGAACACACATCAACCGGCGCGGCAAAACATCGTGGTAAAGGGTTTTAAACCCCTCCCCATAAGGGATCTTTCATTCCACTTACTAAGCCCATGCGCTTGATTGAACCATGCATAAAAAGATAAAGTCAATAATATCAAACTAAGTATGCCCGATTGAACGTATCTTGCATCCAACCGAACACACATCAACCGGCGCGGCGAAGTAGTGTCACAAAGGTGGCCTTTTCGGCTCTTCGTCTCTCAAATAGAGGACCTTTGGACTAACTCACTAAGCCCATGCGCTTGATTGAATCATGCATAAATAAACAACATACAGAATTCAAGTGACGAAAAATAAACAAACCAAAGCAACACAAGGAAAAAGATAATGCCGTTTACTCAAGCGGTACGTGGAGTTGTGTCCCGAGTACAGATCATATTACCGTCCATTCGGAATCGGCTATGAAATTATGTCTGGGTTTCCATCTGATATACCGCGAGAGTTAACACATTTCTCATTCATCCCATACCCACAACACACATCATACATAAACAGGATTCAACGAATAAGTAAAATATAATCAAAATAAATAACAAAAATCACGTAGAGATGGGTGTGAAAAGTACCATCAGGTCTAACCTTTTAAGCCGTCTCTCGGACTCGCGTTTCACGAAGATCGGAAGGGGTAAAGCTCCGCAACTTTTCTGGTTCACTGGTTCAGCGTCCTAGCTCACTGCTTTGCTGTTTTGCTTACGGTTCAAACTCCGTTCTGCTCCTATTCGGCCTCTGTCTTGCTGCTCACTGCTCGGGCCACCTATTTTAACGTTTTCAATGAACTGTTCTAAGTTTGTGTGGGTTCTTAGTGCAGTTGTGTGTGATTATTTTTAAGATTATCTATGCAGTTTTTATGTTACTGTTTTTAAGGTTTTTTAGGGACTGTTTTAAGAGGATTTGGGCTGCTGTTTTAAGGTGATTCAGGGGCTGTTTTTGAGTGTTTGTTATGGGGTGTTTTAGTGGTTGTAAGGGCTGTATGGGGGGGATGTGTTCTTGTGGTGATAGGGGGTGTTGTAAATCGGCTAAGGAGGGGGGATGGTGGATGTATGGTTCCCGGCCAAGAGAGAGTGAGATGAAGAGAATTATTCTTTACTTGTTATGGTTCTAATGCCGTGAATTGTAAGAGATTAGAGATAGTTGGGTGTGAATTATATGTGTGAAAAAGGAGAGGATGTCTTTGGTTATGGGTTATTTATATAGAAGATGTCTAGGGTTTGCCCTTGTCTTACAAGGAAGAGATTTTGGTATTCAATTAGGATTTCCAAGAAAGGTATACACAAGATTGAGGGGGGATAAAATATTTTAAATTAGGAAGTTGTAATATTTAATTTGTGTTGGTTTAGGAATACAAATATTTTAGATTGGTAATTATCTTATTAGATTATGAATGATTATATTTGATTAGCTTAAATTGGTTAAGATTGATTTTAATTAGGCATCTTCTTTTTAATTTTAGTTTAAGTTTGGTAAATGTTTTATTTAATTGGTAAATGGTTTAAATATTTTATTTAATGTTTAATAGTTAAATTAATATTTATTTATTTAATTTGGGATGTGTTTTATGGGCTTTGGGGAGCTAAATGGGCTGGGGTGTGAGGCTAGCAGCAAAACCAGAATTACCGACACCGTTCGAACGCTTCCTCGAACGCGACACGAACGCCCGCAATCTGTTTGACGTTCGAACGAAGTAACGAACGCAGCACTAACGAAGACAGTGAGCTTGTTTATTCTGAATTTCCCCTTCCGATATCCGTTTCCCGCGGCTTCCGTGACTCAAAAGGTAGTGCCTCCAAATGAGACTCATCATCGGGTTTCACATGCAAAAATACAATGCCTACAGAAATGATATGAAGGTGTAAGATCATTGCAAAAACGAATTTGGGACTCATTTATATAGAAAATGAAAATGTCCCTGCAGTTCACTGCTGAGACCGGTATGGAGACCGGTATGGTACCGGCATGCCGGTCTCAACATATATATTACCGTTAAGAAACTAGTCGTTAGACCGGTATGGAGACCGGTATGGTCCGTGCCGGTTCCAGTGAGTGTGTGCAGTGAGAGCCTGACCGGTATAGTCACCGGTTTATGTCATGCCGGTTCCAGTGAAGGAACTAGCCGTTGGGCTGACCGGTATGGGACCGGTATGGAGACCGGTTTGGAGTATGCCGGTTCCAGTAAGGTCCATGCCGGTTCCAGTGAGCTTGCCTTAGTACTAAAATGCAAATGTGAAGGTTTTAAAGCATTTTTCATGATCATAATGCATCTAAGTGAATGTGCATGATCCCTATGAGTTTAGGCACTTGAATATTACAATTCACATTACAATTTAAATCATAAGCTAAAACTTCGCAATATATTCTTCAATTTGCCGCAAGTCTTCACATTCTCGCTCTTCACCTCATATGCTTCGACAATTTTTGTATTGCTTCGTGTTTGTACGTCGAAGTCTTCTTTCGCGTTGACGACATCAAAATCCATTTATGCGACCAAGTCGCCAACATTGAGGACACGAAGTACAGGTCCCGAAAATTAATCGAGGTGCGTGTAAGATGACCCGAAACTACACCCTCGAATTAATCATGATATAGAAAAATTACCAATTATTATTAAAGAAACATATCAATTGAGCCAAGTGAGATAAAATGAGAATTAGAAACAAATATTTTTTTATGATTAATCATCCAAACTATTGATTTCTTTAAATATTTGTTTTTTTAAAAAATAATTATATAAACCTATTGATGAAAATAAGTCTAAATAACTGAAACTGATCCATGCTGTTCCTCGATGACTTGGGTTAAATGTATAACTCCTGAACCGTCTTCCTTGAAGTTTAATTGGTCTCGAACGTGCTTGTTCAATTTAGCTACATGACGATGGGCCAGACCTACCATAGCGTCTTTGATCTTCTGAGCTATTTGTCTTGTAATTGGTCCAACCGGTACATGGATTAGATCTATTGTTCTCTGGATCAAATCAGATGCTGCTAGGATCACATCATCCCCTCCCTCTTGAAAAGGATTCGACCTCGAATCGACACCTGCATCAAAATGGGACAAATCAGAAATATTAAATGAAGCAGAAACATTATATTCTCCAGGTAGGTCAAGCCTATATGCATTATCATTGATCCTTTCGACGACTTGAAAATGACCATCTCCCAGAGGTTGAAGCTTGGATCTTCGTTGAGCCGAAAACCTCTCCTTACGCATGTGTAGCCAAACCCAATCACCAGGCTCAAACACCACGCGTTTACGGCCCTTATTCGCATGAGAAGCGTACTGCTCATTTTTCCGTAAATATGTTCACGTGCTTTCTCATGTATTTGTTTCACCAATTTTTCTTTCTTTTTCCCATCTAAACCTACTCTTTCCTCAACAGGCAAAGGCAATAAATCCAATGACATTAGTGGGTTAAATCCATACACAATTTCAAAAGGTGAATATGAAGTAGAAGAATGAATTCACCTATTGTATGCAAACTCTATAAATGGCAGAAAATTTTCCCATGATTTTAAATTCTTAGTGACTATGGTACGAAACAATTGAGTCAAGGTCCTATTGACCACTTATGTCTGCCCATCTGTTTGGGGGTGACACATAGTAGAATAAAGTAATTTGGTCCCTAGCTTACCCTACAAAATCTTCCAGAAATGACTCAAGAATTTGACATCTCTATCTGAAACTATACTCCTAGGAATTCCGTGTAACCGTACTACCTCTCTAAAGAATAAGTCCGCTACGTTAGTGGCATCATCAGTTTTATGGCATACAGTGAAATGTGCCATTTTGCTAAATCTATCAACTACTACAAAAATGGAATCATTTCCCCCATTTAGTCCTAGTTAAAGCAACACAAAATCCATCAAAATATCCACCCATGGTTCACTAGGTATAGGTAATGGAGTATATAATCCATGAGGTTTCACCCTGATTTGGCCTTTCTACAAGTGAGACACCGATCACAAATTCGCTCTACATCGCGCTTCATCATAGGCCAGTAAAAATGCTCCTTCAAGGTTTCTAGGGTCTTACTAATTCCAAAATGTCCCATTAGTCCGCCTCAATGAGCCTCTCTCACTAATAACTCACGATACTACAAGAAGATATGCATAATTTATTTTCTCTAAACAGAAATCCCTCATGCTGGTAGAATTTACTAAATGCAGATTTAATACATGCAGTATATATATCACAAAAATCCACATCACATGCATAAATCGCTTTAATAAATTCAAACCCTAACACTTTAGCACCTAAAGAAGTAAGTAAAACATACCTACGTGACAAGATATCTGCAACTATATTTTCCTTACCCTGTTTGTAATGAATGACGTACATGAATGTCTTTACAAACTCCATCCATCTAGCATGACTCTTGTTCAGTTTCCCTTGTCTTTTAAGGTGTTTCAAACTTTCATGATCTGTGTGTATCACGAACTCCTTAGGCCACATATAATGCTGTCAATTCTCCAGTGCTTGAACAAATGCATACAACTTCTTATCGTAGGTGAGATAACTCAAAGATGCCTCATTCAACTTTTCACTGAAGTACGAAATAGGTCTTTTTTCTTGTATAAGTACTACCCCAAAATACCTATGCCACTTGCGTCACACTCTATCTCGAAAGTGCTCTCAAAATTAGGTAGTGCGAGGACATGTGCACTGCATAACCTTTCCTTGAGAGTCTGAAAAGCACTCCCTTGAGCCTCACCCTATTGAAATCTCACAGTCTTCTTGACTACCTCAGTCAAGGGTGCTGCTATGCTACTGAAATCCTTCACAAAGCGCCTATAGAAACTCGCCAACCCATGAAAGCTTCTAACCTCAGACATTGTAGTAGGTGTTGGCCAATCCCTAATTGCTTTAACCTTCCCTTCGTCCACCTCTATGCCATCTGCAGTCACAATAAAGCCAAGAAAAAACGATTCTATCCATGCAGAATGTACATTTCTTACTGTTAGCAAACAATTTTTCTTTTCTTAAAATTTCAAGCACACTTTTCAAATGATCTACATGCTCATCTAAAGAGTTAATGTATACTAATATGTCATCAAAATAGACCACGACAAACTTCCCTATACATGCACACAACATATGATTCATAAGTCTCATAAAAGTACTAGGGGCGTTTGTTAAACCAAAAGGCATTACTAACCACTCATATAGACCATACATAGTTTTAAAAGCAGTCTTCTACTCATCACCATCTCTCATACGAATCTGGTGATATCCACTCTTAAGGTCAATTTTACTAAAAAAATTAGATCCATGCAGTTCATCTAAAATATCATCTAGCCTAGGAATGGGATTTCGATACTTTATTGATATTATTGATGGCACGACAATCCACACACATACGCCATGTCTCATCCTTCTTTGGCATTAATAACACCGGTACTGCACACGGGCTCATACTCTCTCATACGTAACCCTTCTCCATCAGCTCCTCAACTTGCATATGAAGTTCTTTTGTCTCATCGGGATTACTCCTATATGCGGGTCTATTAGGAATGACAGCTCCGGACACCAAATCAATCTGATGTTCCATCCCTCGAGTGGGTGGGAGCCTATTAGGGATGTCCTCTGTGAGCACGTCTTTAAATTCCTGCAAAAGAGAAGAAATAGAAACAGAAAGTGAATTGTTAGTGTTAGTAAGTAAAGAAAAATGTGGTGTGTCTTTATACACTAGCAGCAACATTAGTTTACTAGCTTTGTAGGCTCTTCTGACTTCTCTCTCACCTAGATAAAAACTCTTTTCTACTCTCTCTTTCTTCTCACTCTCTCCTTCAGCCCCATTTCCCTTTGGTTTACTCTCGGCTCTAATCCCAGTGTTTCCCCCACTCTCGGGTTTAAATCCCATTTTATCACTACTATCACTCTGACCCCCCAATGATGCAACTTCTTTTTTTTTTTTTTCTATTTCCAACTGTAATGTGACTTGATCATCATGAACCTGTCTAGGTGTCAAAGGATATAACGTAATAGGCTTGCCCATATACTAGAATGAATACTTGTTTTGAAACCCATCATGTATCACCTTCCTATCGAACTGCCACGACCTCTATAAAAGTATGTGGTATGCCTGCATGGGTACCACATGACATAACACCTCATCCGTATAAGGTCCAATAGTAAAAGTCAACAATATCTGCTTGGTCACTCTGAACTCACCACACTTATTAAGCCACTGCAACCTATATGGCTTAGGATGTTTTAAACATGACAATCTCAATCTTGCAACCAATGTTGTGCTAGCCACGTTGGTGCAACTTCCCCCATCTATGATCATACTACATGACTTCCCATTCACACTACACCTAGTATGAAAAATGTTCTCTCTCTGCTGCTCGGTCTCCTCTTCAACTGTCTGTGCTGTCAATGCTCTCCTAGACACAAGCCACAAGTTATCTAGTGGGTATGCTGCTCCCTCATCATCACTAGCATCCTCTAACGCATACATCTCATCTTCCACCTCCTTATCTGTGGAATCGATATTACCATCATCATTCATTATTAGTGTTCGCTTGTTGGGGCACTGTGATGCATAATGTCCCATACCTAAGCACTTAAAACACTTTACCTCCTTTGATTTTGAAATCACCACTTAAGACTTAACCTTAACTCTACATGTATCCACTTCTTTTCCCTTTTTCTATCAAATGAATTTTGCCAGCAAAATAAACGCCACAAAGGATGCCAACCCTTTGATAAGTCTTTGTTCAATCACTGAACTTTGATAAAAATTTCTTAATCTCAAAGAAAGTTACTATTCAAGCACAAAATATTGGTGCCTCATTAAGAGTTGTTTTTTTTATTTAAATAGTTACATCCTCAAACCCTAATAGAGTCATAAAGTCTAAAATAACCTTAAACTACCAATTATCACCTAAAAGCCCATAACTCCTTATTTCTAGCCCATTTTGAACCCACAAATAAATAAAAATAAACTAACACAAATAATAAATAAAATGGTCATCCATGTTTGTTCCATCCATGCAAATAAATAATAGTATGATGAAAATAAGTCTAAATAACTGAAACTGATTCATGCTGCTCCTCGATGACTTGGGTCAAATGTATAACCATTAAACCATCTTCCTTGAAGTTCAGTTGGTCTCGAACGTGCTTGTTCAATTCAGCTACATGATGTTGGGCCAGGCCTGACATAGCGTCTTTGATCTTTTGAGCTATGTGTCTTGTAATTGGTCCAATCGGTACATGGATTGGATCTATTATACTCTGGATTGAATCAAGTGATGCTAGGATCACATCACCTATTGTCGAATTAATCATGTTAAAGAAACCCTACCGAACAAAATTAATATGTTAAAAAAATAAATAATACTATATTGAAATTTATATTTGATGTAATTTTAGTGTGTGTCTGAGAAAAACTAAATTTAATTATAAAGTTGGCGTCAATATTTTCACAATTGTTTATATGTTACACATTATTTATTTATTTGTTTGTTTATTGTGGATGATACAAGTTTTAGCACTTAATACGCTTCATATATCTTTTTTTTTTTTTTTTTTTTGCAGCTTTGCCATGTGTGTATGTATGTGTACACGCACACAGTATTTATTTTGTTCTTGAGAAACCATTATTTAACTTTATATATTTTACATATAATGTTCTCTCTCAGGTTCAAGGTTCGAACCACATTATATGCATGTATTTCCTTGGGATCAGTCCATGGTGTAAAAAAGCCACCAACTTACATCGATATATGTTGGAAAACTTCTGAGGACATAGAGCACGAGTCTTAATAATTAGTCGAAGTGAACGTAAGTTACACCGGACATCTCGATTATTAAAAAAAAATTTATACATACAACATTTATTAGATGCCTCAAGCTTAGATATTTTTGCTTCAAGGGCCGACAATAGGGTAAAGCACACATCTATCATTACTGCTCCCACCACCAACTCACCCACCTCGTTTTGCATAGCAGTGGCTTGGAATTTCAATTATGGCTTCATCCAGGCACTCCATGCAATCAGCAGAAACATCTCTAGTAAAAAATTAGATCGAATTTGTTTGAGGGAACTCAAATCTTCAAATTATTAATATTTCGATGGACCAACGACTTCACTAAACAACTATCATATTGCTATCATATTTCTCCACTGTATTCAATAAATACTCTAAACTTAAATAGATAGTTAAAAATTATGTATAATAAATCTATCTCTGAGCTAAAATAAATATCAATTAAATAAGATAAATAAAGAGATCGTAGCACTCTCCTTGGCATATAATTTTGGACTATCATATGTTTGTAAGATAATTTACTTAACAGCTCCTTAATTTTTTCCGAAAAAGTCTTCGTTTGAGTATTCGAGAAAACAATAATTGTACCAAATTATCGACTCAGGTTTTACCGAATCCAGTAAGAGTAGTTAAAGAAAACAAAAGATTATCTTAATCTTCCTTAAACTTCTTTAGCTTTTGTTCTTGTAGGATTTTTTTCTCTAAAATACTTGGAGAGCTTTTTAATTCATTTGGAGGCTAGGTTAACATTAACCTATCAAAGGAAAAAAAATATTTCCCTTAAATACTTGGTAATGGGCGTGAGTTAGGGGGCCTTTTTGTCCAAGGAAAAATTCATTTAACCAAAATAAATATCAAGCCAAAGTTAACAAATCCAATTTGATAACTATTACCTTTAACCAAAAAATATGAATAAGTCAAATATTTACCCTTTAATAATTTCCTAACTTAAATACCACTTTATATATTTATATTTTAATTACTTTAATTATTTAACAATTAAATAATTAAATAATTACTTAAATACAAATATCTAAGTATATGTATCATATTTACTTTAAATAATAAAATATATATTTATGATATATGTCAAATATCTTATTTGACAATTAATTAATATGTATTTAATAAATCATATATTAAATACAAATACACATTAATTAAGAAATGACCGAAATGTCTATATGCATGTATCTTTTCGTTTAACTGTTAAACGATTTGATTTAACTCATTTAATCAGAATGAAGTATTATGAATAATCTGTATTATTCATAATGAGTTGCCAAGTGTTCAACGAGTATACTTCATATTGTGAGACTCTCTAAGTTTAGGTTTATTCGTCATGGAATCAAATTTCGTGTCCATAATTCACTCACTCGTAAATTATGACGACCACAGATAATCTCGTTAAACTATGCAAGTCGAGGTCATTGCATACTTATAATCCCTTCGTCACAAGCTATCAATATTATACCAATGATATAGATAGGAACCTAAAATCCCTAAGGTATAATATAGTCGACTTTCAAATTTATGATCTCTAAATAACACTCGAAACTCGCTTCCGAAGTATACCACCATAATGGATTTACTAGATCGCAAACACGTACAAGATACCTATGCCATGTACACATGACTGACAGATTCTATCTGATACTCACAGGATATCACGAACATGAGTCCACAGCCAACGAGCAGGCAGATGTCTGATCTAAATAAATCGATGACATGACTGCCATCAAAGTGTGACAGAGGTCTCATATAACCACAATGATATCTCAAGTCGAAGGACCACTATGCTACTCGACTCGAGAATATTCCTACTGACGTTGGTGTATCATCTATTAGGAAAACTTCGGTGAGTCGTTTAGTGATAAGTGCGGTTTATACCCACTTATTCATGCATTCTTAGCTTATTATCTTGTTAGATTCGGTATCATTTAATGTATTTTATGAAATTTCCTACAAGCACTAGCGACAACAATACTATATTCCCAAGAGGCGGGATGAATTGGGTTATTGCCTATAAATGTGGAATTAATAAATCTTTGCCGATTTTAGCTCTTATTACCAATTAAACACTTAGGTTAATTTTCTCTATTTCAATAAATAACCTATATGCAAGTTTTCTATTCAACACATCTAAATATAAATAAACTTGCAATAAGTAAAAGTATAAGGATAGAGAAAACAACATCGATATTTATAGTGGTTCGGCCAAATGTGCCTACGTCCACTCCCTCAAGCCGCGCTTGAAGATTTCCACTAAAAGCGAGTTTCTGTGGCTCACCCGTAACCAAGAGTTTTTCGCAAAGGTGCACTCCAAACCTTTACACTTTGAGTTTTCTACGTAGGCGCACTCACAACCTTTACAATTTACCCAAACTATGGGATTTCACAAACCACAAGTGTTTTAGATATGAAATTGTAAAACACACTTGAGTACTCACAAATATAAAGAAGATTCTGTGAGTTGCAAACCCAAGTGATCTAAGCTCACTACCAAATGATATGAAGGTGTAATGTGTGAGCTTGAGAGTGTTTGATTATGAAGGTGTGATAACTCTATTGTTTTTGCCTTAGAGAATGTATATGAAGATTGTACGTGTTCTCTCTAAAAAACATGGCAAAAATAATTGGGGTTCATTTATATAGAAAATGAAAAACATCCACAACAGACACTGCTGAGATCGGTGTGCCGGTCTCTGCTGACCGGTATACCGATTTCCAACGGTAATATAGTCGTTGGGAGAATCCGACCGTTAGACCAATATGATCACCAGTATGAGGACCGGTATGGTCCGTGCCGATTCCAGTGACTGTGCATAATGAAGAGTTTGATCGGTATGGTCACCGGTATGATGACCAGTTTAGGTCATGCCGGTTCCACTAAGTGAACTAGCCGTTGGGCTCACCGGTATGGAGACCGATTTGGTTTATGCCGGTTCTAGTAGCCATGTATTCCATAGGTTCACCGATATGGTGACCGGTATTGGACCGGTAAGGTCCATGTCGATTCCAGTGAGTTTGCAAAACAGAGCATCTCACCGGTTTGGACACCGGTAAGAGACCGTTATGCCGGTCTCTGTACCAAAAATGCAGATATGAAGATTTTAATGCATTTTGTACATGAACATAATGCATTTAAGTGAATGTTCATGTTTCCTATGAGCTTACGCACTTGAATATACAATTCACATTACAATTAGAGCCTAAGCTAAGACTTCGCAAGATTATCTCGATTTGCCGCTAGTCTTCACATTCTCGCTCTTCACCACATTATGCTTGTATTGTCTTGTATTTGCGCGTCGAAACTTCACTTTCGTTGCATCATCAAAATCTATTACGCGAATATGTCGCTAACAATCTCCTCATTTTTGATGATGACAACCCCTTAAAACTTGTGAGCTTCTAGGAGTCCAAGTGTTGATGATTTTGCTCCTTCTCAATATAAGCTCCCCCTCAATGTGTGATTGTCTTCAAGATAGCTCTATAAGACTTAGACAAACACATTAGTACAATTATTCCCCCTTAAACAAAGGGAGGGTAAAACAAATGTTAATCTCATTAGATTCTAATGATTTCTCCCCCTTTGACATTATCAAAAAATGGAGAAGCAAAAATTAAATCTCAATGAGATACTAAAATTTTAAAATATGCACATTTGGTATTTCCCCATTTTTGCCATAAAATGGAAAATTCATGCATAGAGCATTTTTCAAAAGTTAGATACCAATGAGTACCATTTGAAATATAATATCATTTTAAGCATGATTTCTCCCAAATTTGATATCAATTAAAATAAATCCATACATTTCATGATACCAATTAATCAAATATTCATGCTTTTCATTAAACAAATGGGAAATTGTGTCAATATACATGCATTTTATTTTTATTCAAATATGTTATATGCAAAAGTATTTTCATTGCAAATCAATCAAGTAATCACATACATGTAATTTAACATAATAAATTCAATGTGATACCAATTGATATGAAAATGGGTTTAACTTATGATTAAGGCATTTAATGATATCAAATGAACAACTGATACCAATGGAAGTTTGAATACTTGCCTAATCATTTTGTATGCTTCAAAACATTTATACCAATATGAAATATGCATACATACACAACTTAGAGGAAACGGTATGATGAGTGGTATTTCTATCACTATTTCCCACTCATTTAACCTAATATTTTGTATAGTTTCTTGAGTTTTGTGAATATTTTGATTGTGTTTTGTGTTATTTTGCAGATAAATACAGTTTCAGGACATTCTGGAGGTTGTTTGGGGCAAAATGGACAAAACTGGACAAAAAGGGCAAAATCGTCATTTCAGCGTCGCGACGCTGAAGCCTTGCGCGTCGCGACGCCCAATATACGCCCGAATCTGCTAACATGCGCTTGGTCAACGGGTCAGAATTTGAGAAGTTTGACTTTGCTAACGTGGCCGTGTGCCACGTGTCACCATCACAGAAGATCTGCTAACGTGCACCGCGTGCCATGTGTCAACAAATCAACGAGCCGCCTTCAGAAGCCGCCTTGCCACGTTGTCGCCACATCGCCTCCCACATCATCAGCATGACGCAAGCAATGACGTCATGAACAGTTGACACGTCAGCGTGACGCAAGCAATGACGTCATGAATAGTGCCACGTCATCGGATAAGATTCTGAGCCGACCAACCAGCGCGTGACACGTGTCGAACTGTACCCAGCGGCGCGACGCTAGTGCAATTTGGGCGTCGCGACGCCGGACCCTTATCCGCGCCTATAAATAGAGTTCGAGATTTCATATCTCAGTGTACCATTCTCTCTCACTTCTTAGTTCTAAATTGAGAGTTTCTCTCTCTAGTTCTTTAAATTCAAGTTTTGTAATTACTTTTTAATAGTAATAGTAATTTCTTTCTTAAACTTTTTCGGTTTTTACTATTACTATGAGAATGTAACTTCTCTATGCTAAGGTAATAAGGTAATTCTTTTACTATGCTTTTTAGATTAATCTCCCTAAATATAATATATAATCTATTTAAAATTTGACTTAATGAGGATACCGCCATAATGGTCGGTTGGTTATTAAAATTTCTATTCCGCCTTTATGGCTGGTATATTGTTGTTCCGCCTTTATGGCTGGTATATTGTTGTTCCGCCTATATGGCTGGTTTATCTTGATTCCGCCTTTATGGCTGGTTGGAAAATTATCACAAGTTTATATATTATATAATGGGAGATATCTAAATAGTAATTAGTAAAAGTTAATTCCTTTTACCTTAGCATTTCATTTCATTGCATTTCTACTTTACCACAATTTTACTTTCGGCATTTTTACTTTATGTATTTTATTTTACTAGCCCTAGCTATGTGTCATAACTAAGTTAGTATCTAGGGTTGTGATGAAATCCAATATCACGGGTTATAAGGGTTAGATTATAATTTGGGTAATAAAAGAGTTATTTATTGAGTCTTAATCTTAATGCTTTTTATTAACTGGCCATTAATAAAATTGACTAAATAAAACTTAAAATGAACTAGACATAGAGATTTTAAGTTAAAGACCACAGACTTAACAACTCACGATCTTCTTTAAGGATAGATAAACCTTTAATAGATTTCCTTACATGATAGGAATATACCTGTTGTTGGGGGGGGGGTAATCATAATTGGAATTCAATCTTAATGAATCTAGGTATTTTAATTGACATAGACATATGGTTCAATTTGATTATTCTAGGTATTTGTAAATGATCGTTCGAAAGAAGCTTTTACATAATTTAGTATTCCAGATTAATAACTCAATATTTTACCCAACTATGATTTAACTACTTCATCATTTAATAAGTATTGGAGAATTCACAACCCTAGATAGTTTAATTCTCATTAATCTACTCTCAATTCTTTTACTTGTTTTAAATTTAGAATCATCGTCATTTTAATCAACACAACTTGTTAGATATCAGTAATCACTAACCTCATAAAATTAATAGAATAGGTAATAAGTCCTCGTGGGATCGATATCTTTTTATACTACTTGAACGATACGTGCGCTTGCGTTTAACGTGTATGATTACGCCGGTCAAGTTTTTGGCGCCGTTGCCGGGGACTTCTTTATCTTTTACTATTAGTTTAAAGGTTAGATACGTTACTTGTGTCTAATTTTCCTTTTACTTATTACTTTCGTTTTATTGTGTTTCAGGTTATAACAATCTTAATGAGACGAACCAGAAGCTTTGAACTACAACCGCTTGACCCAGAAATTGAAAGAACCATCAGACAATTGAGAAGAGAAAAGGCGACAAGGCCAAGAAGCAATTATTAACATGGAACCTGAACCTTTGCAAGTTGCACCACCAATTCCTATTCGAGACAGAACAATTCCGGTGGTTGACAGACTCATTTCATGTATTGTACTTCCTCCCTTACCAGCAAATGCAGGTGACATCAAAACTGCATTCAGATGATACAATATCAGTACAGTTTGGACGGAATGCAACTGAAGATCCTAATGCCCACATCAGCAACTTCCTGGAAGTTTCCGGTACTTTCAATTACAACCGAGAAGCTGAAGAAAGCAATGCGACTTCGTGTTTTCCATACTCTTTGAAGGACATAGGTAAAGCTTGGCTACATTCACTACCAGCTGGTTCCATCACCACTTGGAACGCTTTAGCCACCAAATTTCTTGCAAAGTACTTTCCACCAGCCAGAACTGGAAAGTTGAGGAATGACATCACATCCTTTGCACAACAAGAATCAGAAACTCTCTACGAAGCTTGGGAAAGGTACAAAGATTTGCTCAGGAAATGTCCTCACCATGAGATTCCAAAATGGCTTCAAGTCCAAACATTTTAATGGGCTTTCTGGAATAATGAGAACCACAATTGATGCTGCTGCTGGAGGAGCTTTAATGGCAAAAGGAGAAGATCAAGCCTGGGAACTAATTGAAGAAATGGCCAACAACAACTCTTTGTGGCCAACTGAAAGAAGTTTGATTCAAAGAATTGCAGGAATATATGAGGTTGGAGCTAATACAGCAGTCAACACCAAGCTGGATCAGATATGAAAATTCATGGAGACTCTTACCATTGGATCCACAAGTTCAGGAGCACCAGAATCAAATCAACATGAAGAAACGGTGAATTATGTCAACAATTTCAACAGGCAGGGGAACAATCCATATTCCAACACCTACAACCCTGGGTGGAGGAATCATCCTAATTTTTCATGGAGTAACAATTCAGGCCAACAACAGAACTATCCACCACCTGGATTCCAGCAACAGAACAAAGGCCAGGAGCAGAAAAATGAACCAGGAATAGCAGAAGTGTTGGCCCAGTTAAAAAGTACGATGCTATCATTCAGAGCCAATCAGCTTCCATCAAAGCACTAGAGAATCAAATTGGACAACTGGCCAATGCTCAGAGTTACAGACCACCAGGTACCCTTCCCAGCAACACAGAACCAAATCCAAGAAACATGGGAAAGGAGCAGTGTAATGCCATCATGTTAAAAAGTGGTACTGAAATCAACAAAGATGTTGGAGTCAAAACAACAACTGAGGAAGTTCCAAAAGAAGCAAAGAAACATATGGAGGAAAAAGAAGCAAAGGAAAAAGAACATATCACTCCACCTCCACCTTTTCCTCAGCGTCTTCAAAAAAGCAAACTGGACAAGCATTTTGCTCGATTCTTCGAGGTTTTCAAAAAGCTGCACATCAACATCCCTTTTGCAGAAGCTTTGGAAAAAATGCCCAGCTATGTAAAATTCATGAAAGACATTCTTTCACGAAAACGGAAATTGGAAGATTACGAGACAGTAGCATTGACAGAAGAATGCAGCGCCATCATTCAGAGGAAACTTCCCCCGAAGTTGAAAGATCCTGGCAGTTTCACCATTCCTTGCATCATAGGAGAACATAACTTTGGTAAGGCTTTATGTAATTTAGGTGCAAGTATTAATTTGATGCCTTTTTCTATTTTCAGGAAACTACAAATTGGAGAAACAATGCCAACTTCAGTCTCTCTACAACTTGCTGATAGAACGCTTGTATTTCCAAGAGGCGTAGTAGAGAATGTGTTGGTCAAAGTTGACAAATTCATTTTCCCAGCAGATTTTATTATCCTTGATATGGAGGAAGACACAGACGTACCAATCATCCTCGGAAGACCATTCTTGGCTACAGGTCGAACCATTATTGATGTACAAAAAGGAGAATTAACCATGAGGGTACAGGACCAAGAAGTAACATTCAATGTTTTCAAGGCCATGAATTTACCAGACGATGAAAAGAAGGAGGAATGTTTCAGACTTGATGTGATACACAGTACCATTCAGAACTCCAATGCAATGCAAAGTTCTACTGACAAACTTAAAACATGTCAATTGCCTGTGGAGCCTGAAGATAAAGCGTCTTTTGTACTGAAAGAGTCAATTCTTGCAC
>SKCR01033814.1:0-43089 GCA_019454045.1 Zanthoxylum bungeanum
TGGGCCTTGTAGTGGGCGTGCGGGCCTTTGGTTGGTGGGTTTAGTTTGTGTGGGCTAGGTGTGTGGGCTTACGGGGGTTTTAGGTCAAGGCCAAGGGGCTTGCGGGGATTTTGGGCCGAGGTTAGATGATTTGTGAATGTTTTGGGCCGGGAATAAATTTTAAAACGGAAAACCAACAAGTAACCCGAAGCTAAACCAGCGAACTTAATCCGAATATGAGTCAATTCTTGACTCATCCCTTCCGACGTCCGTTTCCCGCGGCTTTCGCGACTTAAAAGGTAGTGCCTCCAACTGAGACTCATCATCGGGTTTCACATGCAAAAATGCAATGCCTACAACGTGTCTGAACTTAGAGAGTCCCAATATGAAGTGTACTCATTGAGCACTTGGGTAGCCGATTAATTTTGATAAAAGATAATATTCGATATTATAATTATCAACTAAGATAATCAAGTGTTATTGGATAACATTGATTATTTACTTTGACCTAATTGGATTAATTCAATAATTACATAACGGCTTAATTGTAAAATCATAATTATCTCTACCATTTGAGAATATTATGGTAATTGTAAGAATGTAATAATAGGTGGTTTTGGCTTGATTTATTGGATTAAATCAAAGTGGCAAATATTTAACTAATCCATTTCATAATTCTTGTCTTGATTTAATTGGATTAAATCAATGTGGTAGATAATAGAGATTAGTCACACCGAATTATACATATTTGGAAAAATTAGATTAAGCCCACCTAAAAGTTGATTACAACTTTTATTAATTAAAAATTGTCTAAGTTTTGCTATAAATAGCAAGATTTATGAAGGTTTTAATTAAGCAAAGCAAAAGCTTGAGAAAATTAAGTACAAGCAATTCTTTGAGAAATTAGCCTAGTTAGAGAAGTGTTTAGAGAAGCTTGTGAGGTCTCTACAACATTTCATTTAGGAGAAATCAAGATTGAATCTTGAAGTGAAGGTTGCTAGTATTGGAATCAAGATTGGATCTTGTAGTGAAACTTGCAAACCTTGGAAGTTCTTCGACCATTTCAACAAAGAGAATAAGATTGGATCTTTGCATCAAGCTTGCTAGGTAAGTTTGAACTTCTCTTAAGTTATGTTCTTTTATGTATTGGATGCATGATTACAAGCTTAATGTTGAAATAAGGCTAATAAATTTTGTTAGGATGCTTTAGAAGTATAAACACAATATGTTTGTTAATTAGGTCAAAGATGTTCATGTTCGACATGGAACAATTAATAATAGTTTGGAACTATAGATTAAAGCTTAGAGCTATGGTTACCATTCTAGAATTACTTGACCACCTTTAGGTGAACTAGAATTGTTTATGAGATATTTCTTATTGGGATTCTAATTTGGTTTCTGTTTTGGATTCAAAATTTACGCATGTGCGTATTTAGAATAAATTTATGTTTTTGTAAAAATATTTGATATTTTGTAAAACTTGATTTTTGTTATATAACATGTGTTGATGTTGGTTTTGATGTTAAAAATTAATTTTGGGTGTTTTTGAAGTGTTTATGGAAGATCGTAAGAAATTAGGGTAAAAGACCTTAATTCCTTCAGCTATCTGAAAAGATAGCTAAAGGAAATGATATTTAGAAAACAAAAAAAAAATGGACTGGGCGCACAGTGCGCGCGCGCACTGTAGCACCCGCGTATGTGCTACGCACACTGAATTTATTTTTCTTCATTTTTCAGTTTCCGGACTCTGATTCAGTACTGATTTTTTCTTATACACTTGTAATGGAATATAGTATTTCATTAAATATTTTAAAATTACACCCATGCTTGATATCAACAGGTTAGACTCACTTTCACTGCACGGGACACCGATCCGACCCTAGGGGTTCCACATCTGCCCCAACACTTTTTAGTGTTCATCACACCCCCCAACCAGCTTATTACTAGTCCCTAGTAATTTAAGCAATAACTTAAAAGAAAAATTCTTATCCAAGTTAATAATTATTTTCTTTCTTTCTAAATAATCAGATAAGTAAATTCTCCTATATGTTTTACCATTCTTCCATACACACATAAATAAGGTATCGATCAATTCATTGTCCCTTTAATATTCACACGTCTTTTTGAAAAAAAAATAATATGTTTGTCTTAAAATTATATTAGTGTTCACACCTTTTGGCAATGAGAGTTTATTATAAATACAAAATTTTTTTTTTTTTTAAAAAATAATACATTTTCAATCCTTGTAACGGGCTTTGGGCCAGTGACTCCCAAATCAATTGGCTTTAAGGCATTAGGTGTTAAGACACCTCTATTGACTTGATTACTCGGATCTCAATTGTTAAAAAGAAGAAATATCTAATTTCCTTAAGTTTTCTCTTTAACTAATGTAATAAGTTTTGGGCCAGTGACTCTCATACCAGTTGGCCTTAGCGCACTTAGTGTTAATACACCCATACGGACTTAATTGCTCGAGTTAGAGAGGCTACAAAATCAAACTTATTCACATTTTTTTTAACTCAAGCTCTACTATTTTACGCGAACAATCACTGCTTGCTGAGGCAAGATGTCCGATTACTAACTGCATGCTTGGTTTGTTTTTTTTGTTTTTTTTGCTATTTTTTTGAAATAAAAACGCAAAATTCATTACTTTTAGGTGCTGCCTCCAACAAACTAGAGAACTGAATATTATAAAATTTTCACTTATAACCCATGATCATTTGTTACCATATATGTTGATAATACTTGTCAAATGAGTATATGAAAATCAAATTTAAATAATTTTGTAAAGAATTCACAAATTTAAATAATTTAAAATGAAAGAAAAAAAAATAACTTAGAAGAAATAACTTTAAAATAAAAATTTTTTTTTATTTTTTACACAAAAAAAAATAATTTTTTTAAAAAATAAATAAAATAAAAGCATTCTAGTAAACTATCTCTCCCCCAACCAAATTGAGACATGTTCCCCAATGTCTGAATAAGAAGAAGTAGAGTTTAGAAGACATCACATAATTCGTGTGGTATTGACAATTGAATCTACAACACTGCTAATAAAAAGAAAGGTTATAGCTTAAAAAAATCAAAATAGTAAATTGAAATGTAGTTGTGATTGTGGCCCATATTTTCCTCGAGTTTTATGTCCAGTAACGGCTTGAACGTCCTCTATGGGTCGAAGATATGCTTCCCATCAAATTTTCTTATAAATCGGCAAACATAGTCTTTTAAAGTCAGATTCCCGAGACTATAATTTGGCAAAATGTTATTTTTTTTTTTACAAAATACATAAAACAACAAAAAATATAAAGATTTTAAAAAAAAAACACAAAAGTGAAAAAGATGCAATAATGTTAAATTAGTACTCTATCTATTAAATTTTATTCCCCAGGAACGGCCCCAAAAAACTTGACACACTCACAAAATGGTTCTTTACTCCCAGGTATGAGTGTCGAAATAATAAAATAACTCGGTAAGTCCGGGGTCGATCCACATGGAATAAATTTAGTAAACAAAATAACAATTCGAGTGAAATAAAAATATTGGATTTGTTTAAAGTGATGAAAAATTTTAAATTGAACTGCAACAATAAATTAAAATGTCGGGGCTAGGAGATCAACTCTTAATATTTCAAATATAGACAAATCTTACTTTTTATAATATACAAATTTTCATTATTACCCAGTTAATTTACTTCAGGAATTAATTATGCCAAAACATATAAAACCAGCCATAAAGACGGTTATAACATTTTTTCTATAATAAGTCTAGTTTGGTACACAATTATGCCAAATAAATAAAATCAGCCATAAGGGCGGTAACAAAGTTTGTCAATAATTATTCTAGAATTAAATTACTTATTCAGATTACAATTTATATATTATAATATAAATAATATTAACTTATATTCTCATATTAAGAGCTTCACTCTTTACCCCAGCATGATGAAATTAACTACTCATGATTTGAAGAAAAACATGCTCCGAACGAAAAAGAAATTACAAGAAATCTTAAAAAATAAAACACACGAGATACTCTCTCCCAAATTCTACAAGAGAACTTTGAAAGATATCATGAAGAAAATGAGAGGTGAGCACCTCTATTTATAGTAGAAGTTTTCATCTACAATTATTAATTACAACTTTCCAAATCCAATACAAACAACCAACTTTTACTAATTTCTTTTTTCTTTTTCCTTTTTGACTTTTTTTATTTTTGTTGATCATTTTGGAAACATTTATCACAATCCAACGTGGATTGTGACATTTCAACTTTTATTTTTTTTACTTTTTTACTTTATCTTCTAATAATTAAAATTACATGCAACACACATTGACGTCTTCACCAATTTCGACCTTGAAAACCTCAGAATTAGAAATTCTTGTAAACAACAAAGTTGTAGATATTTGAGTTTTTTTCATCTAGAACTATAATCGCTTCAATGCGATATCAGAGTAAAATATTATGGCTAAAATATGAAACTTGCGTAAAGTTGCAATTTCTGAAATTGTACACTGTTATAATGCCCTTTCAAGTTCCATCCTTCAAAATCCAAATGTCACGTCTATTTTTCTAGTTATGCATCCAATGTATTATTTCACCTACATAAGAAATAAAAATTACAATAAAAATATATAAAACATAAATTTAATTATTATTTCACAAATATGCTAAATTAAGGGGATTAATGAAATTACAAGTATAAAATAATTAATTTTCCTTTTAATAAATGTACACTTTTTAGTGTTCATCAATAATATTTTGTCTTTATATGATAAAGTCATAGGAAAGATATATAGGAACCAAATGGAGCTTTAGTCTATGACATCCTATCACTCATAAGTGCTCATAGTCATGTGATTATCACATTGACAATTTAGATAAGACTGGTATGATATTATTACTGCCTACTTGTGGGGTAGTTGATCTCATGAGCTACTAGTGTGGTCTAGATACTTGGTGTAACACATGAGTACTTATGGCAATTAACAAGTACAACTGACCTTAAGGAGTATCCATATAGAGATGATTTATCCCAAATGTCTATGGAAGACTCACGGTAACGATAAACAAGCTAATCCTAATAATCTATTTATTACTCAAAACTAAGCAATTGATTTTGGATTTGAGATCAAATTAAATTATGTAAACTTAAAGACTGAATTTAAACTTTTAAGAAAACTTTATGCGAGGAAAGAACCTAGAGTTGTAACTTACCAATTGCTTGTAGTGCGCATTAGCGCCCGCACAAAAATCTTCAATCGAAGCCCAGTACAAATAGATCCATCAGAAACCAATCCAAAAAATAAATCCACAAAAAAAAAAAAAAAAAAAAAAAAAAAAAAAAAAAAACCTAGAAGCCCCCACTTGAAGAATAGGGTAAGAAAAAAGTAATTATGTAATAGTAATCAAGTATCAAGGCCGAAACTTTTTATAAGCGGGCTAAGCAGTCTGCCAGTAACCTCCAAATGTTTTAAAATAACTAACGATTAAGTATTTTAAAAATTTTAATTATAATATTATATTATAATTAAAGCCTAAAAATATAAAAATATTCTTGAGTTGGGAGGATATTGAGGCAGATCCTATCAGAGACTTAGATGCATGAAAATATGGACCTCAAAAATTTACAAAGAATAATACTGCTTATCGCCAATATGGGTTCCACATAACATTATCACATTGACATGCATGGCCAATCCAATAATCTAACCATGATATGTTGGGCTTTTCTATGACACTAGTGGAACAATTGATAATCTTTTTTATCATATTAGTGATTGTGTGTGAGTAGCTACGCTCCATTATCGAAATTGGCTGAATTTGTTACCACTGATTGTTTATAAATGTATATCTAACACAATTGCCAATGATCTTGCTGCTGTCGCAAGGATCTATTTTTGAAAGAAATTCGCCAAAGGAGACATCAACGATATTAGACAGAGCCATGTTCAACAACGAGATGATATCCCTTTCAAATTGTATTCAAGATAGTTAACTTGCACACTTGGGCGATAATTAAGTATTTTTCTTCTTTGAAACATTGCTAAGACCAACTTCCAGATGTTAGCCAAGTGAATGACCATCTATCTCCACCTCTTTTGCTGGATTAAATGAGGATAGATGGATAAAAATCTAATTATGTGTTGATCTTTCAAAGATTAAGTTACATACGTATGATTAAGATTAAGTTACATATATATTACGATTAAGATTTATTAACATATATATTCTTATTCAATAACTATTAACTATATAACTTTATAAGAACATTTGATGGACATTTATAAATAGGGACAACATCAAGAGTGAAGTTATACTTACTTGGTTGCTTTTAGTTTGTTTCATAACCCAATTTTTACTTGCTTAGTTGCTTTTAGTTGTTTCACTACAATAGTTCATGTAATCTTCTTTTTATATTTGAAAAAAAGATAATTAAAGTCATGTAGAATCTTTAAATAGTTCTTGATTTCCGTTTAGTGGATCACAATGAACTATTTCAATCTACCAAGCCACGTGTATATATATGAAACCAGTACAAAAGTCTGATGATTTATCAAAATCATCAGAAAGTAGCTTGAACATTGTTGAGGACTTTTACAAGCCGAAAGCTAGACAGAAAATAATCATATTGAGGTGGGTCTTGATGGTTTCTGCCATGAATCGAGTAACTTAGCAAAAGATTATGACAAGACAATCATGATGTGGCATTAAATAAGCCATTAAGTAAATTGATTTGTTTACTTTTTACAAGTAATTTGAGGAGAAAAGGCAAAAAGTTATGTCAAGTTAATTTTGGGATGGGCATGAAGTTAGACAAACTCACATGTAAGCAATGTGGGTAGGCCATATCAGGAGAGATATTGCCTGGCTTCATTAGTCACTAGAGCACGATGGATGTACTCTTATTAGGGTTTCTAGCATAACGAGTAGCTTATATTCACTCGTGACTGAGTAGTTCTTCTCATTATAATTAGTTGTCTCAAGTTTATATTTTTTTTTTTGTTAAATTTTTTTTTCATCGGATGTGAGATTATCGAAATTAAAGTTTTGATATGCGGTATAGAGTTGTTGTGGACAAAAATTATTATTTTGTCAATAATCTCTTACTATGGTATATCGATTCTCCTCCTCTCCCAGCTTCTATTTTTGGAAAAAAATATATTATGTTTTCAAATTCATTTTACCCTTTCGAGATTTTGTTATTAGATATGTGTTATTTAACAATTTCAACATGTATTATTTGGCTTAATCTTTCGTTAACATGCAATCAAGAAAATATAAATATGAAAATTTAGAAAAACTTGGAACTGTGTTGAAGAATATGATAATCTTAAAATCAAGTCGAGTTGTCTCTATCTTTAAGAATTTATTAGCCCCGCTTCGGTGTTCTACGGATGTTTTGTGGCTAACGTTCACTCATGATTACTTGGTTGCTTCTTATAGAAGGGGCACTCTTTTCTCCAAGAACTTGAACAATGGTAAAATGTAGAAACTCTCTCTATGAATTGACTCTCTAAGTAATGTATATGTTATGAATGTTTTTGGATGACCCCGGTGACTTGTACGTTACTAGAGTCTGACAAGTGACGACTATTGTATTTTGGAGGTATAATACTTGATATAATCATGTTCGAGTAAGTACGTGCTCATAAAATAACATTTGGGATATTCGGTAAATCCCTTGAAATTTCGACGCGGAACTTAGCTTACAACTCATTCCGAACAGTCTTTAGAAATTGGGCCCTAACTTTTGTTGAGTGAGGAACGGCAATGTCGAGCGCAGCGGAACCCGCCCGAGATCAAATCCCGAGCGAATAAAAAAAAAATTTCGTTAGTAGCTAAAAACAGTGTTTAAAATTTTTTATCAACTTAATTTATTCCAACGCATCAAAATAAATTTTCCACCAGCTCAAAAAATTATTTTAAACACTTTAATCAATTTATCAACTCTTGACAAATTAAATTCAAACATTAAATTAATTTTCCAACACTTGAAAAATTAATCCAAGCATACAAAATTAATATATCAACTATATACCAATTTTTCATACACTTGAATGCTTCAAGAACCTCACATACATGCTTCTAATTAATCTAACACTTCCACAATAATTTTTCTCAACATAAATCATCAACAAATTAACAAATAAATTTACAAATTAAATTTACAAACTATTGCTTTCAAGCCTTGCCAATTGTTGAAGCTTTGCATCCAAAATTCACAAATCCTCCAAGCTTTGAACTTCCTTCTTTCTCCACCAAATTGAGCTCCTCCAAGAACAAATCTTGGTGATCAAACGGTGGTTTGATCACTCAAGAATGACAACCAATCTTTCCCCAAAATTCAACTCTTGAACCCTAGGAAAATCAAAGCTTCAAGAACACAAATCAACCCTCAACTCTTAAGGATTAATTCCATGGACTTGATTATTTGTTTGGGTAATATTTAGTGAGAGTTTTGGCTTGATTTGAGAGCAAAACGAAAAGGGAAAATTCAATTCATTCTCTTCTCTTGCTCGGCAGTGGCTAAGCGAAAGGGAGGGGAATATGTTGTTTTTTGGTTCGGTAGTAGCAAGTCAAAAGGAGGGAGAGAGTTTTGTTTTTGTTTTATTTAATTAAATATAAAGAAAACCAAAATCAAAATAACAAACCATGGTTTAATGGTATCTTCTCTCTACATCACATGTTTCAAAAAAATAACTTAACCAAGGTTAAAAAATTAATCTCACCAACTTAGTCAACATAGTCACAATCAAATGATTTAGTTACTTTAACTAAAAATATTCAATTGCATTAACTAAAGTTACTTTAATTAATTAAAATCTTTATTTGTATAATCAAGTAATTAATTTTGTACATTAATTTAACAATTAAATTAATTTACTAATTAATTACTAATTTAATGTAAATCAAATTTACATTTATTATACAATAAATTTATATCAACTCTTGAGATAAAATTAATTAATTCAATTCATCTCATGAATTATCGGATCAAACAATTTAATCCTTAAAACCCAAAAAATACTTTGTCAATATTTGACGAAAAGTCGCCCTAGTGCTCAACGAGTAAACTTAATATAATGGAACTCTCTAGGTTCACGTTCGGTTGTTACTATATATATACATATATATCTCATATATTCGTATATATATTCATGAAGGCCTGCCCACCTACAAATCATGACTAAAAAACATGACACGTCGAACCATACAAGTCGAGGTTAAAACATTAATGTATAATCTCTTCGTCATTCTGTCTCCAATTGAGTAAGGTTATAGATTTACTGTCAAAACCTTATCTCCTCAATATAAAATAACTTTTCACAATCATATTCCATTCAAAATAATATATGCAAAACTCTTTTGAATATTATTTATAATGTTAAAGAAACAATTTCTTCAACGAACTTTTGGCCAAAAGATTTCCGGAATATACTCTGAAAAATTTCTGGAAACATAATCCAACCATATGGACTGACGAATCCTCATATTAACACACACCGATCTTCATGAGCATTGGTCTATACCTAACAGTCATCCAGAGGTCAGACCATAAAAGGTCTCTGACATGCATGGTATCAGGCACAGAGGATCACTCACAAGACCACCGTGGTATCTCAAGTCAAAGGACCACAATAACTACTCAACTCAAAAAGACAACTATTGACAGTTTTATGGAATATCTATTAGTCATTTTTTATGAGTTTGTTCGATATTCATTCCACTAATGAATGTCTGCATTTCTATACGAACTTCCACTAAGCTCACAGTCTGTTTAGACAAACCATATGTCCATTACATATATAGACAATGCACTAGTCTTATGATGAATGGTAATTATATCACTATTTCCCACTCATTTAACCTAATATTTTGTATAATTTCTCAAGTTTTATGAACGTTTTGATGTGTTTTTATTTATTTTGCAGATAAAAATAATATTGGGACTTAATGGAATCAACTCGGGGCTAAAACGATGAAATCCGGAGGAAAAAAAATCAAAAACGAAAGTTTACTCTACGCATCACGAAGTGCAGTCCTAAATTCCAATTTTGCGCAAGTTTGGTATTTTGGCCATAACATTTCCATCCGATATTCGATTTAGCTGATTTAAGTTGAAGATTAAAGAAGACTCAAAGATCTACAACTTTGAAATTTTAAATATTTTCGAATTCTGAAGTTTTAAAGACCGAAATTAACATTTCAAAAAAAAACAAAAAAATACCGAAATTAACGAATAATCCAATGTGTTTTGTGTAATTACTAAAGTCACAAAAAATAAAAAATGGAAAATGACAATTTACAATTGTCAAACTTCCACAAAACATGCTTGCATGTTTGGTGGAGTATTTTATGGAGTGTCTTGTGGCATGTTTTGTGGCATGTTTGGTGGAGCAATTGGTGGAGAAATTAGTGGAAGCCTTTAGATTTGCCTATAAATACCAAGTCATTTCATTTGTAATTCTCATGCTTTCCTTAGGTTTTTGTAAGGAATTTAAGGATTGCATCTTGTTTGTTTATTTTTTGTAATTTAATTTATGTATTTTTATTTTCAGTAATAGTAGTAGTTTCTTTTCTTTTATTTTCTTTTATGTTTAGTAGTTAAATTTCCGCTGGGGGAAGGGTGAAGCTTTTATTATTTTAGTTTAGATCAATCTCCCTTAATTATAATATGGAAATTATAATTTAAATTAAAGGATTATCGCCTTAATGGCTGGTTTTAGTTATTTGACATAATGTGACACCGCCTATATGGCTGGTCTTTAAGTGATAGATGATTACCGCCTATATGGCTGGTTTATGGACAAATGATAACACCGCATTTATGGTCGGTTGGACTTAATTGAAAATCTGACTTAATCAGGATACCGCCTGCATGGTCGATTGGTAATATCACTGATAATTTCTATATTATAATAAGGAGATTTCTAATTTAGAATTAGTAAAGTGGAACCCTTAACCCCCAGCATTTTATTTTTATTCTAGGGAAGTGATGAAACACAATATCCACACACTTAATAATTGATTTTCTTTTTTTGGGTAATTCTTTAGTTTGTTTATTGAGTCTTAAGCTTAATGCTTCTTGTTAATTGGCCATTAATAAGATTGATTTGGCAAACTTAAAATGAACTTGACGAATGGATTTTATGTTTCAGCCTTAGATTCAATAGCGCACGATCTTCATTGAGGATATATAACCATTTAATAGATTTCCTTACAGGATAGACATATACCTGTCGGGCGGGGGTAGCCACTTTTGGAACTTGAACTTAATGAATTCAGGTAATATGGTTAACATAGGCATATGATTAATTGGGTTATTTGGGTATTTGCGTCTGACCATCGACAGAGGCTTTTGCATATCATCGTGTTCCAGGTTAGCAACTGATTTATTACACATATATAAGAGAATCAATTCATCTTTAGGATAATATTTTGGAATCACAACCCTAGATCTTTGTGTCTTTTATTTATTTTTCTTAGTATTTTCTTTTGTTTATTTTATTTAAGCAAATCCACATTCAACCAACCAAAAGCAATCATTCTCTTCTCCCTTAATTAGATACTTGTAAATAAATAATATCAATAATTAATAACAACAGTAGGAATTAAGTCCTCGTGGGATCGATATTTTTATACTACTTGAATGATACGTGCGCTTGCGTTATACGCGTGTGATCACGCACCGGTCATCTTACCAATATAATGACCGACCCATGTCAATATATCTAGACCAAGAATAATTTATATTCGAGAGAATGAGTGATATTTCTCAACACCATTTGCAACTCTTGCAACTATATCACCATTTGTTGTAACTCTCGGGTCTTTACTAATTTCAGATAAGGTTCTGAGTGCAACTCGAAATCTCTAACTCTTACAGTAATCTAACACTTAGATTTACAATATATAAATAAAAGTAAGAAATTTACCATATTAATGAATAAATAATCATGATAAAGAAAATATTATATTGCATAAATAATAAATATTCATACAAAAAGTGAATGGTGCTCGATCACCATTTCCAACACTCTCACTTGATCTAGTGCCATTCACGATGGTATCTAATACCCATAGACTCCACGTGTTTCTCAAACAGCTTGGGAGTTAAGGTTTTAGTCAGTAGATCCGCTACATTTTCTTCAGTTCGTACTTTACAAACTAAAATGTCACCTCTAGCCAAAATTTCTTTAATTATGTGATACTTTCGTTCCACATGCTTAGATTTCTGATGAGCGCGAGGTTCATTGGCTTGAGCTATCACACCACTGTTGTCACAGTATAATGGAATATGATCTACTATAGATGGGACTACTCCAAGCTCCGCAACAAATGTTTTGATCCAGACAGCTTCCTTTGCGGCTTCTGAAGTAGCAATGTATTCTGCCTCGGTGGTGGAATCAGCAGTCGAACCATGTTTGGTACTCTTCCAACTAATGGCACCGCCATTGAGAGAAAACACAAACCCATATGTAGACTTTCTATCATCTAGATCAGATTGAAAATCTGAATCCGTGTAACCTCTCAATTGTAAGTCATTTTCTCTATAAATGAGAAATCTATCATTTGTACCCTTAAGGTATTTGAGGATATGTTTCACAACCATCCAATGGTCCTGAACCGGATCAGACTGATAATGACTTGTAACACTTATAGCCATGCTGATATCAGGTCTAGTACATAACATGACATACATTATGCTACCAACAGCGGAAGCATAAGGCTGGCTAAGCATTTTAGCTCTTTCATCATCTGTCTTAGGACATATTTTCTTAGACAGATGAATACCATGTTTGAAAGGCACATTGATTGTCTTACAGTCAATAAAGTTGTACCTCTCTAAGATCAAATCAATGTACTTAGACTGAGAGAGTCCTATCATCCTCCTTGCCCTAACTCTATAAAGCTTTATACCTAGTATATAAGAGGCATCTCTCATATCCTTCATGGAGAAATTCTTACTAAGATAGGCTTTAATAGATTGTAACATACCTATATCGTTTACGATAATAAGTATATCATCAACATAAAGCACTAAGAAGACTACCATGCTCCCACTTACCTTTTTATAGACGCATAATTCCTCTTCATTTTTTAATGAAACCAGACGATCTGATCACATCGTCAAAATGAAGATTCCAACTATGGGAAGCTTGCTAAGTCCATAAATAGACTTTTTAAGCTTACAAACCAGATTAGGATCTTTGGCGAATGCGAATCCCTCGGGTTGTTCCATATGAATATCTTCATCAAGATTTCCATTCAGAAAAACCGTGTTCACATCCATCTGCCAAATTTCATAATCATAGTGTGCGGCAATAGCTAATAAAATCCTCATTGACTTAAGTATAGCTACAAGAAAAAAGGTTTCCTCATAATCAATACCTGATTTCTGAGTATATCATTTTGCTACTAGTCGGGCCTTAAAGGTTTCAACCTTTCCATCGGGCCCCCGCTTCCTCTTGTAAACCCATTTACAACTGATAGGAATAATTCCGTCGGGAAGTGGAACCAAGTCCCAGACTTGATTATCATGCATTGAGGTAATCTCGGATTTCATAGCTTCCACCCATTTCTACGCATCGATGTCTAACATCGCCTCTCTTTAGGTTAAGGGATCATTTTCTTCGATTAAGAAAACATCGAGGACATCATCAGATGTCATCCCGTATCTGATAGGAGGTCTCGATATCATTTGTGACCTACGAGGTGGTGGTGTCAAAGGTATCTCATCTTCTTGAACTTCTGGTTCTATCGTCGATTCAATGTTACTTTGATTGACTTCATCAAGATCTATCATTCTATGATCTGCACTTTCTAACACAAATTGTGTTTTTAATAAAGTTTCATTTCGAGCAACGAACAAATTTCGGTTCCCGGGATCATAGAACTGATATCCCATGGAATTTTTAGGATATCCAATGAATCGATACTTGTACCCTCTAGGTGCAAGTTTATCCCGCTGTGAAACTCTTACATATGCAGGACAACCACAAATCTTAACATACTTAAGACTAGGTTTCCTTCCAGTCCATAACTCATAGGAGTAGTCGAAATAGTTTTTGATGGAACTTTGTTCAAAAGATGAGCGGCAGTGTCTAGAGCATGTCCCCACAAGTATATTGGTAGATCAGTAAAACTCATCATCGATCGAACCATATCTAATAAAGTTCGATTCCTCCTCTCTGAAACACCATTGTGTTGAGGAGTGCCTGGAGGAGCATACTGAGCGAGAATCCCATTCTCTTTTAAATAACTCACGAACTCACTGCTCATGTACTCACCGCCCCGATCTGATCGAAGGCATTTCAAGAGTTTTCCAGTTTATTTCTCTACCTCAAATCGGTATTCTTTGAACTTTTCAAAAGTTTCTGATTTGTGTTTCATAAGAAACACATAACCATATCGTGACAAATCATCGATAAAAGTTACAAAGTATTGAAAACCACCCATGGCAGCATGATTTATAGGACCACATACATCGAAATGCACAATTCTAATAAATCATTAGCACGATGTCCAACGCCACTAAATGAGGATTTGGTCATTTAACCTTGAATACAATATTCACAAAACTGGTAAAGGTTCTATGGTTAGATCTGATATCACACCATCCTTAACTAGTTTGGTTAGGCGTTTTATGCCTATATGACCTAATCTCATATGCCAAAGTTCTGTGTTATTTATTTCATCCGATCTTTTCCTTTTAGATTTCTCTATATTAAAGACATCACAATTTTTGGTAAGAATGTAATGACCATCAACCATGGGACATGAAACAAGCAAAATATTTATATTATCATATAAATCCAAAAGACCGTCTTTAATATTTACATGAAATCCTTCATTGTCAAGTACAAGAAGTGAGATGATTTTTCGTATCATTATCGGCACAAAATAACATTTATTAATTTTAATATTACATTCATCAGAGAGTTTCAAAAACAAAATTCCTACTGCTTCAACTTGTAAAGAATATTCATTCCCTACTCGCAGTTGGATCTCTCCCGGCTTCAATCTTCTAGTTTCCCTCAGATCCTGCAGCGAATTGCAGATATGAGAAAGACAAGCGGTGTCTAACACCTAAGTCGAACTAGAATAAAAAGCAAGTGTAATGTCAATAATAGGAAAACAAATACCTGAGGGAGCTTTCTTCAAAAAAGCTAAATAATTTGGACAATTGCGTTTCCAGTGTCCAAGTATGCCGTATTGGAAACATTTTCCTTTTGCAACATCCGTCTTCACCTTTGGCTTAGAAACCCCTATGGAAGCAACCTTTGGACCTTTACCTTTGACTTTCTTTTTCTTTTTCTGTTTCTTCCCAGCCGGCTTTTGAGAAGCCTGAGAAGGTCCAGAAGAAGAAGCACCAGTGACCATGAAAGCAGAACTATTATTATTCATGTCATCTTGAGCCGTCAATAATATACTGTGCAACTCAGAATAGGTGGGAAGCATCTTATGCATGTTAAAGTTAACGATAAAGTCCTTGAAAGACTTAGGAAGAGATGCGAGAATCACATTATTCTCGACAGCCACCCTATGCATCTCTACATGTGGTCGATCACTAGATAGTTCCTTCATATGCATCAAGATGGATCCGGAATCAGGCATCGGCATATACTTCTTCTGTAGTTCCGGCACCATAGATCCCAAGATGTATGACCGCACTTTCCGATCATCATCCTTCCATCTTTTGAATGTCTCACGTTCCTCATCTAAAGCATCATCTGAAACCCTTGCGGGCATTGGGTATCTAGAACATATTCAAGTTGCTCCGCTTGACAGAGAATTCGGAGATTCATGAGCCAAACATTATAATTAACAGTACCCTGGAGCCTATGCGATCAAGTATACGCGAAAGCGGGTTCGAAACAGACATTCTCTCTACACAAGATAAAACAAAATTAAGCAGATAATAATATTTAAATATCATGATAAAATACTAAATAGAATATGGATTTACTTTTTCTATAGAGTGCTCTTGCATTGTCTTACATATTCTTTATAATCTCTACAAACAAGAATACAGAAATTCAACTCTTAAATCTCACAATGAGAAGTAGATCCTTCTTGACATTTACACAAATCTCACGCTTTAGCAATATTGACCTTTGTAAATTCGAGAAGGTAGACAACTATTGTCAATTGCATCTCATACAACTCTTACATTCGGTCCTAAATCGAATCTTATCCTCACGCTTTAGCAATATTGGATAGTTCAATTTTTAGATCAACTTGTCTATCGTCGAAAGTAGGATACTAATATTAACCTCACGCTTTAGCAATATTGGATAATACTTTCTCTTAAATTCGACTCATCTCATGCTTAACCGGATTAGAACAAAATATTACAACCAATCCCTAACGCTTTAGCAATATTGGGAATAATCATAATGGTTTAACTAAGACCGTATAGACAAGCCGGACCATGTCATATTTTCACACAAAATTAATGACACTTAGATCTAGTGTAGAGATTTCAACAAGCTCAAATGCATACAAATATTTAAATGTATGCATGTACAATAAAATGCCTAAACATGTAATCTACTATTAAATGTATGCATGGGCATTTTATACAATTAAACAATTGTAAGGAACAAGAATAATTAAAAACATGTATCGCTCTAATACCACTTGTTGAGTGAGGAACGACAATGCCGAGCGCAGCGGAACCCGCCCGAGATCAAATCCCGAGCGAATAAAAACATTTTTTTTATTTTCGGCAGTAGCAAAAAACAGTGTTTAAAATTTTTTATCAACTTAATTTATTCCAACGCATCAAAATAAATTTTCCATAAGCTCAAAAAATTATTTTAAACACTTTAATCAATTTATCAACTCTTGACAAATTAAATCCAAGCATTAAATTAATTTTCCAACACATTAATCCAAGCATACAAAATTATTTTTCAACACTTGAAAAATTAATCCAAGCATACAAAATTAATATATCAACTATATACCAATTTTGCATACACTTGAATGCTTCAAGAACCTCACATACATGCTTCTAATTAATCCAACACTTCCACAATAATTTTTCTCAAAATAAATCATCAACAAATTAACAAATAAATTTACAAATTAAATTTACCAACTATTGCTTTCAAGCCTTGCCAATTGTTGAAGCTTTGCATACAAAATTCCCAAATCCTCCAAGCTTTGAACTTCCTTATTTCTCCACTAAATTGAGCTCCTTCAAGAACATATCTTGGTGATCAAAAGGTGGTTTGATCACTCAAGAATGGCAACCAACCTTTCCCCAAAATTCAACTCTTGAACCCTAGGAAAATTAAAGCTTCAAGAACAGAAATCAACCCTCAACTCTTAAGGATTAATTCCATGGACTTGATTATTTGTTTGGGTAGTATTTAGTGAGAGTTTTGGCTTGATTCGAGAGCAAAACAAAAAGAAAAAATTCAATTCATTCTCTTCTCTTGCTCGGCAGTGGCTAAGCAAAAGAGAGGGGAATATGTTCCTTTTTGGTTCGGCAGTAGCAAGTCAAAATGAGGGAGAGATTTTTCTTTTTTTTTTTATTCAATTAATATAAAGAAAACCAAAACCAAAATAACAAACCATGGTTTAATGGCATCTTCTCTCTACACCACATTTTTCAAAAAAATAACTTAACCAGAGTTAAAAAATTAATCTCACCAACTTATTCAACTTAGTCACAATCAAATGATTCAGTTACTTTAACTAAAAATATTCAATTGTATTAACTAAAGTTACTTTAATTAATTAAAATCTTTATTTGTACAATCAAGTAATTAATTTTGTACATTAATTTAACAATTAAATTAATTTACTAATTAATTACTAATTTAATGTAAATCAAATTTACATTTATTATACAATAAACTTATATCAACTCTTGATATAAAATTAATTAATTCAATTCATCTCATGAATTTTCGGATCAAACAATTTAATCCTTCAAACCCAAAAAATACTTTGTCAACATTTGACAAAAAGTCGCCCTAGTGCTCAACGAGTAAACTTAATATAATGGAACTCTCTAGGTTCACGTTCGGTTGTTACTTATATATATACATATATATCTCATATATTCGTATACATATTCATGAAGGCCTGCCCACCTACAAATCATGACTAAAAACAACACGACACGTCGAACCATATAAGTCGAGGTTAAAACGTTAATGTATAATCCCTTCGTCATTACCTTCTCCAATTGAGTAAGGTTATAGATTTACTGTCAAAACCTTATCTCCTCAATATAAAATAACTTTTCACAAACATATTCCATTCATAAATAATATATGCAAAACTCTTTTGAATATTATTTATAATGTTAAAGAAATAATTTCTTCAACGAACTTTTGGCAAAAAGATTTCCGGAATATACTCTGAAAATTTTCTGGAAACATAATCCAACCATATGGAGTGACGAATCCTCATATTAACACACACCGATCTTCATGAGCATCTTAAGACAATTATAGAACAATTGAATTAAGAAACTTAATCTAGTTCCAAAGCATGTCCCCAGATTTATAGTCTAACCAAGTTACCAATTTTTGATCCTCGCATGAATCGAAATTCCCTTCGACGAGTGGCAAAGCACCAACCAGAATCCAAATTTGTGAGTGGACACTTTCCTTTTAAATTGAATTTCATTTTTTTATTTTTCATATCAGACTTATTTTTATGCTTTAGGGCGTTAGATGATTTTATTACAGTTATTTCATGAAAGTTTCTGATTTAAGTTATCTTTGAGAAAGAAACGTTTTCAAAGTGTGATTTTATGATTTTGGAGGCATGGGGAAAAACCCACCTCAATATGTAACTTGATACAAACATGGAATTTAAGGATGACATGTGCACATGTAGAGGACTGGGGGGACAGCGATATTGTAACATCCCCGATCTGGGAGATGTTACCAGCAGGGAATAAGTCGTACTATTCCCCTGATCATCTACCCGTTCTATCTATAAACTTCATTATTTACATTTTCTCAATCAAATTCTTATATGTGGAACCAATGCCCAAACTTGACACCAAGAAAAACAAATTCATTTTTAATAACTATATACTCTTAAACACTTGTATTTACAATGATTTTTATCACCAAAGACTATTACAAAACTTTTACTTGACTCTAACTGAACTCTATCACTCTCTCTCTGACTGGAACTGGTGGACTCCAACCCTAGTGACTGCATCATTATCTGTCATTCTGAGCTCGTCCTCCGAGAATACCTGCAACCACAGAAAACAGGTGGTGGGGGGTTAGATCGTTGCAAGATCTAAGTGAGTGGATAAAAAACTGAAAAACTTATATAAAAGCTTTCGGTTCAAAAACCAAAGTTCCAGAAATATCTTTTATACGTAAACTCTTTTTTGAAAACTTTATCTGAAATCTCTTTTATAAACTTAATCTTTCTGAAAACTGTCTCTAAAATCTTATCTCTGAAAATTTTTTTCCTGAAAATTTGATATCTGAAAAGTCTTTTTCTGAAGATCTGATGTCTAAATACTCATTTGTATCTGAAAAACTTGACGTATGAAGGAGTTACGTATCTTCGTCCCCTCATTCGCCTAACTAGAGCCAACAGTGCAAATCCATGACTTTGGGGCGTTACGTATCGCAATTTCCCAAAGTATGCCACTACTGTCCCTGAAACTGGTGGTCGTGGGGCGTTACATATCTTCGACCCCTAAGCCACAAACTAGAACTAGGGGTGAGGATCTATGCTACCCTCAAAGTTCTGAAACTAGGGTCTAGGGGCGTTACGTATCACCGTCCACCCATTCCTCTACATGTGCACATGCTCTCTGTCCATCAATTCCAAATTGTATCAAGTTACATATTGGGGTGGGTTTTTCCCGCATGCCCCGAAATCATAAAATCATGTTTTGAATCTCAAAACTATATAAAACATTTTCTAAAAAGCATTTTTTTCTCAAAAGAAACTCTGAATGAAATAATTGTACTGGAAATCATCTATCGCCCTACGTCGTAAAATATAAGTCTGAAACAAAATAACAGAATTAAAGTCAATTTAAAAGATGAGTGTCCACTCACAGTTAGGAGGTCTGACTGTTATTACCCGCTTGCAGAGAAATCTCTGATTCTTGCAATGATCTTTAATGAATAAACTAGGTTAGAAATAGACTAAGAAATTCACTTCAGATACAAGCTAAAATCTGCTTATTCTTGTAGGCTCTATCACTCTGAGGGCATCGTAATCTTAACATGATGTAATATGTACGTACAAGTTGATACAAGATTGATGAGTGGTAAATGTATCATTATTTTCCACTCATTTGACCTAATATTTTGTATAGTTTCTTGAGTTTTGTGAATATTTTGATGTGTTTTGTGTTATTTTGTAGATAAATAAAGTTTCAGGACTCTGGAGGCAATTCAGGGCCAAAACAGTGAAAAACGGACAAAAATGACAAAACTGAATTTTGGGTGTCGCGACGCGCAAGCTGCGTCGCCACCGCTAACGTGCGCTAAATAATGCTAAAATGCATCGGGACACGTGTCAAAATCTAAGAAGTCCGCTAACATGCGCTTTGCTAACGTGCGTCTGACACGTGTCAACATCAGAGCATATCCGCTAACGTGTGTCGTGCCACGTGTCACCACCATATGTTGTCGACAATCGCCATCGCCACGTGTCGTCTACGTGTCATCCATGTGTCAGCCACATGGCATCCACATCAGTCACATGCCGAGTAAGCTTGCCAAGTATCAGCTACGTCATCATCAGCCAATCATCTTATGCCACGTGTCACCATCACATACTGCCGACAATCGACATCACCACATCATCACCAAATCAGTTCAATCATTCATCTATCGACGACACATGTCGATGTCTCCGTGTTTTGCACAGTAATCTGCGGCGTGTCATGACGAGCAAGGTTGTGCGCGTCGTGACGCGCATGACATATTGGTGCCTATAAATTCATCTTGATTTCAGGATTCAAATCATACATTCCTAGTGTTCCTAATAGGGACTTAAGGATTGTATCTTGTTTGTTTAAGTTTTTTTAATTTAAATTAAGCATTTTTCTTTATTTATTTACTTTCAGCACTTTTACTTTATGCACTTTTACTTTCAGTAATTATTTTACGCATTTTTACTTTCAGCAATTTTAATTATGCAATTTTACTTTCAGTAATTATTTTTATTTCTTTCTTTTATGTTCAGTAGTTAATTTACTGCTAGGGAAGGGTGAAGCTTTTTACTTTTATAATTTAGATTAATCTCCCTCAATTATAATATATAAATTATCTAAAAACCTGACTTAATTGGATACCGCCTTATTGGTCGGTTGGACTTAATTAAATTGATTTTAACCTGACTTAATGGGATACCACCTATATGGTCGGTTGGAATTAATTAAATCTGACTTAATCAGGATACCGCCTATATGGTTGGTTGGTTGGTAATTATCACACAGATTTATATATTATAATAAGGGAGATTTCTAAATTAGAAATATTAAAGGTAGGTTAATCTCACTTAATTTATAATATGGAAATTTTAATTTATTATGGATTAAAAGTTGATACCGCCTTAATGGCTGGTTTTAATTATGTAACATAATATGACACCGCTTATAGGTCGGTCTTTAGGTGACAGATGATTACCGCCTATATGACTGGTTTATGGATAAATAATAACACCACATTTATGGCTGGTTCAACTTAATTGGGTAACAATGATAATTTCCATATTATAATAAAGTGAGATTTCTAAAAGTGGATCCATTAACCCCCAACATTTTATTTTTATTCTATGGAAGTGATGAAACACAATATTCACACACTTAATAATTGATTTAATTATATAATGGGTAGTTCTTTAGTTTGTTTATTGAATCTTAAGCTTAATGATTCTTGTTGCTTGATCACCAATAAGATTGATGTGGTAAACTTAAAATGAACTTGACGAAGGGATTTTAGGTTTCAGCCTTAGATTCAATAGCTCACGATCTTCCTTGAGGATAGATAACCCTTTAATAGATTTCCTTACAGGATAGGAATATACCTGTCGGGCGTGGGTAGCCATAATTGGAACTTGAAATTAATGAATTCAGATAACTTGGTTAACATAGGAATATGATTAATTGGGTTATACTGGGTATTTGTGTTTGACCATCGGAAGAGACTTTTACATAATTTCATATTCCAGGTTAGCAGACTGATTTATTACACATATATAAAAGAATCAATTCATCATTAGAATAATATTGTGTGGAATCACAACCCTAGATATTTGTGTCTTTTGTTTATTTTCCTTAGTATTTTATTTTAGGTATTTTATTTATTTATTTATTCAGCAAATCCACATTAAACCAACCAATCAAATAATCATTCATTTCTCCCTTTAATTATATAATTGTAAATAAATAGAATCAATAATTAATAACCACAGTAGGAATTAAGTCCTCGTGGGATCGATATTTTTATACTACTTGAACGATACGTGTGCTTGCATTATACGCGTGTGATTATGCCGATCAAAGACTTATAGGGTAGCCTCTAACGCGTTTCGGTGAAACTGGAATGGTTTAAAACTGATTTGGGTAATTTTTTATGTTCACGTCGTGACGCAGGTCAGGGCGCGTCGTGACGCGCACTGTCCAGAGGCACACCCAAACTTTTCTATTACGCGTCACAATGTAAAAAATTTGCGCGTCGCAACGCGCAATCAAACCAGAATCGTATCTGGAAAAATCCCAGGTCGCGTCGTGATGCGGAGCATTTCGGGTCGCGACGTTAGGCCATATATCTGGTTTTTTACTTCATCTTCTCAAACTCAATTGCCCAACATTCCATTCAACAATTCACAATAATGAGTATCCAAACATCATCTATATCATTCTCAACAATAATTCATATTCATTGTATATACTCAATTTAATTCATACTCAAATCTTACAAATTTGGGAAAATTCCACAATTGACAATTTCTTATTACTAAAACATATCCACATCAATTACTTAACTTAACCATATCACTAATCCCTCAAATCATCAAAGCATAATTTTCCAAAACTTTGGGTTAAGTTTCCTTACCTCATTTTGTTGAATCTTCTCCATCTTTCATGGTTATCCCATTCATTTCCCTTCTTGCTTGATGAATGGACATCACCCATTGCTCCTTCTTCTTTCTTCTTCTTATTTCTTCCTCTTCTTTCTTCTTCTTCTTCTTCTTCCCCTCTCCCTCACGTTTTTCTTTCTCATTTTTCTTCTTTCTTTCTCATTTTTTGAAACATGGAATAGTAACCTTCTTATATACTAGGGCTCATTTGATATTTGGAAAATTGTGGAAAAGTGTAGAAATGTGGGGAAAATTTGGGATTATTCTAGATAGGTCCGAGGTACTATTCATCTAGAATTTTTATCTGCGTTTTGGACCTATTTTTGGTCTAAATTTGGAAACATGTTCAACGTGGAAGTTGTAGATCTCGATCTCAGCTTTCCGACGATATACAATTCATCAAAATCAGAGTTCGTATGTGAAAGTTATGGCCCAAATACAATGGCTGTCTAGAATGAAATATCGTAGAATTTCGCATCGAATTTCGAAGAATTTACTGTTTATCCATAAAGTCATTCTAATAATGTAGGTATGCTCGGACATAATTTTATGTTACGTAACTCTCATACCGCGGGGTAACCGTACTACAGTCCACCGGTCGTTACAAATTATCTTCCCCTTAAATAGGATTTGTCCTCGAATCCTCTTTAAGCTTGGGATCTTATGGAATCCTTATAAATCACAGACTTAGACTGACTACAAACCCATCTTCTTTTATTCACTGTATCAACGGGGCTTCTTTTTGACTTAACAATGAAGGTCTTTGCCTGGCTAATCACTACCACTTGACTAGTAAACACATAAGGTTCTTTGTCATTCTTAATCTCTAATTTATGCCTCGAACCTTCAGTCATACTTGGGTAAACTGCTTCAGAGTTCGTGGCTTCAGTAATGATTCCTTGAATTCTTTACTGAGGGGTGTTACCTTGTTCTCGTTTCCTGAGACCTTTGCTGAGTATCTTTGACTACTTCTTTTCTGGACCTCTAGTGGTGCTTATCATTCTTTATCTTCAAGGAACTCTCTTCTTTTAGATCTTTAGTTATACTTATTAATTATTCGATTTGATTGGGTTTTTCTCGACTGGCACCTTTGGCCCTTACTAAAAGTACTGATATCTCCATACTTGTACTCGATACTCCTTTTGCTTCATTTGTCTAACTTGATCTTAATATTCTTTCTCATCACCTAGTTACTTAGTTTTATGTATTCTCCTTACTAAACTTCTATTACTTATGATACTGCCTAGTGGTCCTCCTCAATTGGCTACAGATTCAGGCTTAACTACATGCACTTTGGTGCTTAGACTGCAATCCCTGCTATTAATATCGATCTTGGCGATTTGGTCCTTGCTAAAGTTCACACTCTTTTCTACCAAACCACCCATACCCGTGGCTAAAACCGTCCCAAACCCGCTGGGTACCTATGTGATTACCTGACCAAAATTACATTGTTGTTACTTACTTTTGTTTTTATTTATTAAGTATTCTTTCCTACCGTCGTTGCACCTAAACAGCTTCGGCCTCACACTTTTTCCTTAGTATTCTTTTCACTTTCTTCTTTATGCTACCCTATATTGATAACTTCTTTGGTCTATGTCTCCATCTTGTTATTTTAGGAATGTCTTCTTTCTTTATACATCCTCTATATCATCAGACCTTGGTTCCTTGAAATCTTAGTCCTTGATTGACTACTACTTTACTTATGTACTACTCTATCTGAACAACTTTTTTCGTGAGTCCCTTACTCAGAACTATCAATTACTTTTATTTTGTTTTTAAAATATATCTGAAGGTCTTATGTTCTGGTTGTCCTTCACTATACTTTCACTGATTTCTGGGAGTATCTTGAGGCGATCTATAAGGTTCATCTCTGATGTTGTTTCTAACCGGGTTGGGAGGGCGGGAGCTTATGCTGAGGCTTTATTAATTATAGTGACCTGGTCATATACTCTATTTATCTATGAGCTTAAGACTCTCGTGAATATATATACATAAAGCCTCTCTCTTCACTAGGTCACTACTGCTAAAAAATCTCTTGTTCACTTTCTTTAACTGACTTCTGATCATTCTCAACTATCGAACACACTACCCCTTCTACAAAACTCCTCTGGGGTCATGTTCTCTAAAAACTTCCTTGTGCAGCTTTTGCACTCCTTGTTATTTAATCTTTGTTGTCACGATCTAGTAAGGGTTGGGAGGGTGGGGTTCGATTTTGACGCTTTCCTGATGGTGGTAATCTCATACATTATCCATGTTGTGATTGCGTGTCATGTTCATCTATTAGTCTAAGACTCTCATGTTACTAGTTCTCGTTCCCACACTAAGATACTCCCACTTGGTACTATCTGAATTGTCTATTTTTTCAACTTCACTCTTGATTCACTACCCGACTATCGATTATATTATCCTTATCATTAGCCTTTTGTATAATCATGTTCTCTAATCACTTCATCATTTGCTTTTGTACCATTTTCTTCTTGTTTCTGTTGCTTGTCTCTCTTAAGTATTTATTCTTTCTCAAAATCCTGTTATACTTTATATGTTATTTTTCCTTACGAAGTCTACTCAGCTACTTAAATTTTTGTTCTCTCTTTAGTCTTTTAAACTCTTTATATCCTTTCTTTTCTGAAAACTATATTAACTTTAATTACTTAGTACATCTTTTACTGAATCTTTAATTCAGATACTACTCTTTACCTAGTCTTTTCTTCTCACTACCATGAGATTCTTTATAACTTATTTACTATACTCCTGTAAATTGTTCTTCATGCTCTCTTTGTACTTCTAAGTTCTTATTTCTTTACGGATTCCTTAATTCGATGATGGCTTTTTGACTTAGTTCAACTTATCATAAAATATAACTATTCCATCTCATATTCCTTATATATGATTCATTGAACTCACTGATTTAGCTGTCTAATCATCTCGCAATTCATTTAATCTCTCAATTGCTCTTCCTTACTGGTTTTTTTCTTTATTGGGTTCTAAATTGGGAATGGATACGTGCCCACATGTCTGGTTCGATGTCTATATGCTTACTCGAATCAAAGTTTTCGAAAGGAAAGGTCATTATTCATTCTGTAGGAAATTGGTCGACTACTCCATGTCTCGAGGTCCCACAACTACCATCAATTCTCTACACTACTATCTTCTAATTATGTTATTTTTATGCCCGAATGCACTAAATTTCCTTATTACTTCTCATGTTCCTCTTACTATTTGTATATCATATTTCTTTGCTCTACAGATTGGTACTGAGGTTAGCAGTGGTTCATTCTTCTGACTACTCCCTAGATTTCTATTCTCCGCTCTTGCTATAAATCACAGCTGTGACACTCTGTTCTACTGTCCATATTGATACTCTTACCACTCCTAAAAATGTCTCCAACCTCTCGAATTTATCCTTACATACCTTCAAGGATTCCTTCTAACTTAGGCTATTCTATAGGTTCTACTATATTTGTCTATCTATGGACTCCTACTAATCTTGCAAATCTCCCTCTCACTTGACTTAATCTTCAACCTTACTGGGTTCGCTTCTTTATGTCCTCGAAGATTTCCTTAATCATTTTCTGAGTAACCTACCTTCCGAGGTCTTTACATTTCTTAAGATGAACTCTCATCGGCTCCTTACGGTCATCTATATCTATGCTGGTAGGGACAAGGACAAACATAATATATCTCGATGAGTTTTGATCTCCTTGTTCTGGTACTCTGTGTTCTGGTGGAGTCTATTTCTCATGTAAGGCAGGTAGGAGTTAGATTCCATCAGGAAATATTTCTTAACTGGTATTACTAAGCGGTGGTAGACTAGATAGTCTTGTCTTCATCAGATTTACTTGGGATAAAGTAACTATTTGTTTCTGTTTATTACCTTTATTTGACTACTTATGGGCATCGGTCTGGATTTGGGGATCAGGGATTCTCTAGGTTCTTTTTGGCATTTCTTGTCTGTGGGAACTTCCTAGACTAGTCTTTATCTCTCGCTTCTTTTATGTGCTTGTCTATACCTCGTTATTTGGGGAACTTATTATCTATATGAAATACCTGAAGGCTATTAGATCGTCTTGAAGGAAGTTTTCTGGGGAAAGAAAGAATCTAACATCTTCTAGGCACTCTATTACTTGCTCGGGCTTTTTCTATTCTTTCTCTACTATCTTGGGTGGGTATCCTTATTATTTCACTATCTTATTTTATCTCTTTACTTTTCTTTATTTCCAACTGATTGTACTTCTATACATCCTTTCTTACTTTCTTATAGCTTTCCTATCTCATTCTCTTTGGGTAACTTTCCTTAGAATCTTACTGTTTGGTTTCATAGCTCATTTATACTCATGGTAATATATCAGAATAACTTCAGGGAAAATTCTTAACGTGGATCTAGAATACAGTTGTTCTCGTAAGGGATACTATTCGAATAGTCTGGGAGGGCTTACTAACCTATTTATGAAACTTTGAGGACGTACTCGAGAATCAGATACTGGAGAGGTAGCGCCCTGCATACAAGTATACCAGACATACTATGTATACAAGACCCCAGCACTCTATGTTGGACAATTATGACCATAGCATCACTATTTGTAAAAGACATGGTATTTTTGTACAAATTAACTATGTGACAAATGAAATTGCTCTTTTATCATTTTGTAATTGGATTACTTAGATATATAAATGATAAAAGTCCATATGATTAGTACCAGATTAATAAGATATGAGACAGTATTAATCCACTAAAGGTTTAATCATTAAATATATCTAGTCGTAGTATTATCGAGACTGAACATCGATAATGCAGAATAGGCTAGTATTACACTTTTGCGCATTATGGAAGCTTAACGGCATAGTTCTCATATATTTAAGTATTGGATACTTATGCAAGTGTGATAGGAGGTTCTGTTAGCCGTTGGACCGGGAACAGCTTCGCTCTGGATAGACCCCTCGGAATCTCATTGGTAGTATGACTATGTGTCTATGGGAATTCGAATTAGGGTAGGTGTATGTGGTCTTAACTTGAGACTTGCATCGCTAATACTTGCGACAATCAGTATACTTTGGTTTTGGTCATTCGGAACTTTAACAGGTTCTGTGTACTCCTCTTCTGGGTATATTGAGATCATAGTGTATTGAGTGTGATGTCGAGATGGAAATATCACTTCAGTCATATGGAGATGATGCTCACACAGGGATACATAACTAATACTCTTAAATGTTGCAGGTATCGGGATAGTATGACTAGGTCATGGTTATCCGATTACAGAGACTAGTTACTAGTGATCCTATATATACTTCGTACGGGGCAGACACAATTCCAACCCTAGGCCTCGCATGTGACATCTGATACTGGATCGTAATAGGCAATACATTGTATATTATGCCTGATACAGATTATATATATTCCATGTTGAATATATTTCTGGAGAATTGGGTAGGCACGGTGCTTTGCTAGAAGCCAACCATGTCTTGTAAATCGGTAAGAACGTGGTACGGGGTAAGCACGTGTCGGATGGTCCGACAACCGTATTTACTGCCAACATATCCAGGGATCTTTTGGGTCGCTTCCCAAAGATTCACCAATGACATTTGACTCGAACAGAATTAATCTGGGATTAATTATGAGAGAGAAAATTAATCTGGGATTAAATACGGCAATAATTAATCTGTGATTAATTATGAGAGAAAGAATTAATCTGGGATTAATTACGGCAAGAATTAATTTGGGATTAATTCCACTAGAAGAGATAACGCGATTAATTTGGAATTAATCGGCAAAGTAAATTTAATAGTTAAATTGGATTTCACTATTTAATTTATTTAATTGGGATAAAATAATATATCAGATATATTAATGGAAATTGGATTTCAATACAGAATTAAAATTAGATTTTAATTCAAGCGAACGAATTAATTTGGAATCAATTCGTGAGCGACTTTCGTAATAATTTTGCTAGCCATTATTATTTAATTAAATTGAATTTAATTACGTAGCGACGGAAAACTCGTTTTGTCGGATTAAACAAATCGGGCCCAAGGTGTGTTGTGTAAGCCAACTAGAATTTGGAATTCAAAATTGGGTGAGACCCACAACTGACATCACTTGTCAACTTGTGATGTAAGTGGTTGGTAATAAAGTAAATTGGATTTATTACACATCACACCTACCAAGTCAAAACAATTTTTGGTAATTGTTTTTAGAAAACATAAAGGAACTATTCATTTTCCTCTCTCCTTCTCCTTGGCCGATCATTACACTCTCTTGGAGAGAAAATTTTCTTTCAATTTTTGATCAAAACTAGCCCTTTGGGAGTCTTTGAAGGTGATAAGGAAACTCACCCAAGATTTTGGAACTCAAAAGGAGGGCTTGGAGCTTCTACATCCATGGAAATTTTTGAAACTTCTCTACCAATCAATGTTAGTATTTTCGCTACTTTCACTTGATTTATTCACACACAAATCTTGTGTAGGATCCTTGGCATGTCTTAGAGACACTAAAAATGGTATCAGAGCCACTTAAACTTGATTTGAAACCTAGGGTTTATGGACTTTAATTTGGGGATTTTATGTTTGGAGTGTGAAAATTCAAAATTGGTTGTTTGGTTGTGATTAGATGATGATGAATTGCATTTGTGCATCATTAGATCTGAGAAATTGATTAGATCAAAAATCCCCAATTCCTATGTCATGGCCGAATACTACCCCTAGAATGTTCATGGTGATTTTTTGAATTTGACAATTGGATATGTTAATTGGCATGAAATTGAATGTTAATTGATGATTTAATTGGATTGAAATCAAAATTGGATGTTAATTTCATGTATTGCCGTGAACTTGAGCATGTTAGAATGAGTTGGTTTTGCTTCAATTTGTGTTGGACATGAATTGGATAATTAAGCATGATTAATTAGATTAATTGGTGTTTTGGAAATATTGGATTAATTCATTAATTATGTTAATTACACTTTAAATTGAATTAATGTGTTTTTGAAATATTATATTAATTTAATTTGTTGTAATTGGGCTAAATGAGCTTGGTTGGGCCAAGTTTGGTTTTGGACAATTGGGTTGGATCCAATTGGGCCTAAAACTATTTCCATAAAGTCCAAATATGACTATTTGGGCCTTTAATAATTTAATTGAGCCTAATGGGCCTAAATTGATTTTGTGGCATATGGTGATTCCTAACTTGGGCCTTGGCATCTTGGGTTTGATCCATTATGGCCAAAGCCCATGCCTAAAGAATTAATTGAAAGCCCATTGGACTTTAATTGAATAGTATTGGATGCTAATTGGGCCTTCGAGACCCATTTAGTTTGGATTTGGAATCCAAGTCTAAAAGGCACTATTATAAGTGTAATTGTTTAATTTGGAATTAAATATGAATTAGTATTGGATACAATTTAAATTGGATTTAAAATTGTAGTTCGATATAATTCAAGAATACTTACTTTGAGTATTTATTCTTAAACGAGTTGGACTCGCGCAAATCAAATCGTTGTTTGAACATTGGATGGTCATTATTTAAAGATTAATTAATTGGATTAGATTGATTGAACAACATGTTTTGTGTGAATACTTGGATGTATTTGTATGAATAATGTATATCGGATGGATATTAGTTGGGTGGGGGCAATTTTGGAAATTGTTGTAAGTATGGTACTTATTTGAAATTAGACCTGCGTGTCCAGCCTTTCACCTCTTTATCTCTTTGTATTTCTCTTCTCACCAATTCCCTTTAATGCAAATGAGGTTTCTTTATGTATTATGTAATTGGGTAGAAGTATGTAAAGTGCTAGCGGGAGAGAGGAAAATGAGAGATTTGTTCTATGAACAAATTATTATATATCCATTCGCATATCATTATTAATTTTATTTGCGCCTTATTATGCTTTTAGAATACATGTTTAATAGTGTATGATGAGACTTAATCAAAGATAATAAATTGGTTGCCAATTTATGTGAAAAACCTTCACTTTAATATTAAGTGTTTTCCTTCCATTGAGTGGTTCTCTCTCATGATCCAAGATTGACATTGGTTTGTTGGCCAAAGTCAAGATCATTGTCCATCGCGGATGTGTTTGAACCACGAAAGCTTTGTTACATATTGCATGTCTTGGACAGTTGTGACTTGTTGGCCAAAGTCAAGGTCACTTATCTACATCGACGTGGATTACAAAGTTTTCCCACTGTCAATGGGTCACGCTTAACTGGAATCATTAAGCTTATTGAGCCAAAGCCAAGGCTTAATTGATTCAGAGGAAAAAGGTTAGGAAATATATATTGGATATATATCTCGGACTTGGAGGTCCACCTACTGGATCTAGGAATTGGATGGGATCCAATTGATCTTAGAGATCTACCTAGTTAAGTTTCATACCGCTTGTTGGCCAAAGTCAAGGTTGTATGTTATTTAATGGGATCCTAGCCCACTAGGAAACTGGGTTTCCCGAGTACTCCACAGAGGGTTAGAGGCTCGCCGAAAAATAGTGGGAGGCCAGTATTAAATTTGTAATTTCGTTTAATACTTGCTAAACACGCTCTTTTATTTTATTTATCGTCGTTATAAATATATATTAGTTGGACTAATATCTTTTATTACTTTCATTGAATAGTTAGACTGTTTTCACATTACTCCATTTGTAGTTAGTCATATAGTTAGACTATAGTAACCATTACATTTTAAGTGTACCCGAAATCATTGATTGGATAGTTGGACTATTACAATCGAGATGGCTGGAAAGATTAGCGTTGGGGACATCATCATGAGCGATAATGTCTTTAACGGCTCCAATTTCCCAGAGTGGGAGATGAATCTCAGGATAGTCCTGGGAGCCGAGAAGTTACTCTATGTCATAGAGAAACCTCTCAGGCCCGAGCCTGGAGTTGAGAAAACAATAGAGCATGAGCTTTGGAAGACTCATCGTGATGATAACTTTAGTACTCAATCCGTCATGCTTACCGCAATGACTCCTCAGTTTCGTCGTCAGAACAAAGGATTGGATCCTTATAGTATGATGTTGAAATTGAAGGATATTCACAGATCTAACCTTAGATCTCAGAAGTATGAATTGCGAAAGAAGCTCTTTCGCTCACGTATGTCAGAGTGTATATCTGTCGAGCACTATGTGTCGTAGATGATTGCTGACATCGAATAGCTAGGTCAGCTGGGCATAACCTTTGAGGCCGAGACTTCTATAGATTTTATCTTACAGTCTCTGCCCGAATGCTGGGGCGGGTTTGTGACTATAACATGATAAACCATGAGAAAACTCTTGGAGAGTTATTTGCGATGCTGAAAGAAGCAGAGCCAGAGCTTCTGAAGGGCAAGAAGCGCGAGGCGCACCTTACTTCGACATCCCAGATGGCCAAGGCTTGGCCGAAGGCTTCTGGGGGTGTGAAGAAAATGATGAAAAAAGGCAAGGCTAAATTATCACAGTCTTTTGGGAAGACTAAAGACATATCCTCAGACGTCTGCCTACATTATGGCAAACGGGGTCACTGGAAGCGTGACTGCCTTGAGTACAAGGCGAAGTTGAAGGAAGTGAATACGGGCAAGGCTCCGGCTTCAGGTATGTTTGTTATAAACATGTCCACTACTGGTTTTAAAAATCAGATTTTTGATTCCGGATGTGGTACTCACATATATTTTGGTGTGCAGGATATGCTGATTAGCGGGATACTGGCTTCAGGTGAGATCGACCTACGAGTCGGAAATAGGACGAGAGTCGCTGTTTTGACCATTGGGACCTATGTATTGTGTATGCCATTGGGGCATGTAATTACATTAGGTGATTGTTATTTAGTACCTAGTTTGACTTGGAACATCATCTCTGTATCTAGTATAACCTGATGCGGGTATACCTTTGTATTCAGGAACACTGGGTGTTTTGTATATAAATATGACATTTTGATATGTACAGTAGATGTTAATAATGGTCTTTATATTTTGAAAATAAACGAATCTCAAACATATAACATGACAAACAAAAGCTCAAATTGAGTAAATTAGATGAGATTTATTTGTGGCATTTTCGTCTGGGACACATTAACAAGACTCGTATATCCACACTTTCGAAGAGTGGATATGTGGACGGATTTGATCCTAATTCATATGATATCTGCGAATCTTGTTTATTAGGAAAACTGCCTAAAACGCCTTTTAGCGGTAAATGTGTACGTGCCACCGAACTGTTAGCCCTCGTTCATGGTGACATATGTGGGCCCATGTCTAGCTAGGCTAGAGGTGGTTATGAATACTTTTTAACCTTTACAGATATTGCATCGTGCTATAGTTATATGTATCTTATGACACACAAGTCAGAAACTTTTGAGAAATTCAAAGAGTTTCGACACGAAGTAGAAAAACAGACCGGCAAAAGTATTAAAACATTACGGTTGCACCGTGGTGGAAAATACTTGAGCAATAAGTTTCTCAATTACTTGAAAGAGTATGGTATTCTTTCACAGTGGACTCTTCCCGGAACACCTCAATTGAGTGGTGTGTCCGAACAGAGAAATCGAACTTTGTTGGACATAGTAAGGTAAATGATGAGTCGCACTGAGCTACTAATTTCCTTCTAGAGATACGCATTGAACAGTACAATACTTATTTTGAATAAGGTTTCGTCAAAGTCTGTTGGACAGACTCCATATGAAATATGGATAGGAAAGAAACTGGATTTCTCATTCCTGAAGATTTTGGAATGCTGGGAATACGTGTCTATTTGGAGGATGGTACCAAATTAGAACCCAAATCGAATAAGTGCCTATTTGTAATTGATTATCCTAGGGAAACCAGAGGATATTATTTCCACAACCTATAAGAGAACAAAATATTTGTTGCTCTCCATGCGGTTTTCCTTAGAGGAATTCCTAAATGCAGTGGTAAGTGGGAGGAAAGTAGAACTCGATGAAAATCAGAGTGATACTGTTCCTAGCACTGATCCCCTCACGGAATATGAACAGTTCATCAGGGATGATACTATTCCACAATCTTCTAATACACAAGAACTGAGTAGGTCGGAGAGAGTCAGAAAACAACCTAAGAGGTATGGGTTTCTGATCTGACCTCATGTAGATATTAATCTTATTGAGGATAATGAATCGGCTACGTATGAGGTAGCGATACAAGGTATCGACTCCGCTATATGGAAATGTGCCATGAAGTCCAAAATGGATTCCATGTATACAACCAATTTTGGACACTGGTTGATGTACTAGAAGGCATTGTGCCTATTGGTAGCAAATGGGTCTTCATGGTGAAGACAGACATGGATGGCAATATATAAACATACAAAGCTAGGCTTGTAGCGAAAGGGTATCGTCATCAACATGGTGTCGATTACAACGAAACCTTTTACCCGTTACAATGATTAAATCCATTCGGATAATGCTTGCTAATACTGCATATTTTGATTATGAAATATGGCAGACGAACGTCAAAACCGCTTTCCTTAATGGAAACCTTTTGGAGGATGTTTATATACAACAGCCTGATGGTTTTGTCGTGCCAAAACATGCAAACAAGGTTTGCAAGTTAAATCGATCCATTTATGGATTGAAGTAAGCATTGCGTTCTTGGAACCAATGTTTTGATGAGATCATAATGGTATATGGTTTCATTCAAAACGAAGATGATTCTTGTGTATGTAAGAAGGTTAGTGGGAGTGCACTGACAATGATTGTCCTATACATTGATGATGTATTGCTTCTTAGCAATGACATTCCCATATTTAAATTGGTGAAAGCTTGGCTTTCATTAAAATTATCTATGAGAAACTTGGGAGAGGCAAACTTTATTCTAGGAATAAGGATCTACTGAGATAAATCTAAAAGTTGTTGGCACTCTCCGAGAACTCGTACATTGACAATGTTGAAGAGATTCAGCATAGATCAGTCCCAGAAGGAGGCTGATTCCAATGTCACATGACGTCTCTCTATCTAAGGACATGTGTCCTAAAACTCAAGATGAGAGAGATTCAATGAATCAGATCCCGTTCGCTTAAGCAGTCGGATCGATCATGCATGCCATGACATGTACGCGACCTGGTGTCTCATATGCTTTGAGCATCCGTAGTCACTATCAGGCCGATCCAGGTGATGATCACTGGATTGATGTTAAAAACATCATTTAGTATCTTAGACGAACTAAGGATGCTTTCTTAGTTATGGAGAATGAGAACTTGAGGTGACTGGGTTCACCGTTGCAAGTTTCCAAACCGATAAAGACGACTATAAGTCGCAATCAGGGTACATATTTTGTTTGAACAACGAAACAGTGAGCTGGAAATCTTCCTAGCAAGATACGGTTGCCGATTCAACAACAAAAGCGGAATACATTACTGCGGCTGAGGCAGCAAAAGATGCATTTTGGATCTATAAAATTCCTAATTGGATTATGAGTAGTTCTGTTAGCTGCTGAGCTAGGCTGCAGCACAGGCTAAGGAATTACGATCTCATCAATGATCCAAGTATATACTTCGATGCTTTCATCTGATTCGTGAGATCACACATCGTGGTGATGTGAAGATCAAAAAAATCGTTTCAGATGATAACCTTCCATATCCGCTGGCGAAAGCGATATCTCAGCATAAGCATGAGCGACCCGTACATAGTTCAGGTGTTGGACACTTGAGTGATTGGCTATAGGCCAAGTGGGAGATTGTTGGACAATTATGACCCATAACATCACTATTTGTAAAAGACATGGTATTTTTGTACAAATTAACTATGTGACAAAGGAAATTGTTCTTTTATCATTTTGTAATTGGATTACTTGGATATATAAATGATAAAAGTTCATATGATTAGTAACGGATTAATAAGATATGAGACAATATTAATCCACTAAAGGTTTAATCATTAAATATCCCTAGTCGTAGTATTATCGAGACTGGACATCGATAATGCGGAATATGCTAGTATTACACTTGTGTGCGTCATGGAAGTTTAACGGCATAGTTCTCATACATTTAAATATTGGATTCTTATGCAAGTGTGATAGGAGGTTCTGTTAGCCGTTGGACCGGGAACAGTTTCGCTCTGGATAGATCCCTCGGAATCCCATTGGTAGTATGACTATGTGTCTATGGGAATCTGAATCAGGGTAGGTGTGGTCTTAACCTGAGACTTGCATCGCTAATACTTGCAACAATCAGTATACTTTGGTTTTGGTCGTCCGGAGCTTTAACAGGTTATGTGTACGCCTCTTCTGGGTATACTGAGAATCAAAGTGTATTGGGTGTGATTTCAAGATGGAAGTATCACTTCAGTCATATGGAGATGATGATCACGCAGGGATACAGAACTATTACTCTTAAATGCTGCGCTATCGGGATAGTATGACTAGGTCATGATTATCCGATTACATAGACTAGTTGCTAGTGATCCGATATATGCTTCGTAAGGGGCATACACAATTCCAGCCCTAGGCCTAGCATGTGACATCTGATACTGGATCGTAATACGCAATACATTATATACTACGCCTGATAAAATTTATATATATTCCATGTTGAATATATTTCTGGAGAATTTGGTATGAACGGTGTTTTGCTAGAAGCCAACCATGTCTTGTAAATCGGTAAGAACGTGGTACCGGGTAAGCACATGTCGGATGGTCCGACAACCAAATTTACTGCCAACATATCCATGGATCTCTTGGGTCGCTTCCCAAAGATTCACCAATAATATTTGACTCGAATAGAATTAATCTGGGATTAATTATGAGAGAGAAAATTAATTTGGGATTAAATACGGCAATAATTAATCTGGGATTAATTATGAAAGAAAGAATTAATCTAGGATTAATTGCGGGAAGAATTAATCTGGGATTAATTCGACTAGAAGAGAGAACGCGATTAATTTGGAATTAATCGGCAAAGTAAATTTAATAGTTAAATTGGATTTTACTATTTAATTTATTTAATTGGGCTAAAATAATATACCGGATATATTAATGGAAATTGGATTTCAATACAGAATTAAAATTGGATTTTAATTCAAGCGAACGAATTAATTTGGAATTAATTTGTGAGCGACTTTCGTAATAATTTTGCTAGGCATTATTATTTAATTAAATTGGATTTAATTACGTAGCGACAGAAAACTCGTTTAGTCGGATTAAACGAACCGGGCCAAATGTGTGTTGTGTAAGCCAACTAGAATTTGGAATTCAAAATTGGGTGGGACCCACAACTCACATCATTTGTCAAATTGTGATGTAAGTGGTTGACAATAAAGTAAATTGGATTTATTACACATCACACCTACCAAGTCAAAACAATTTTTGGTAATTGTTTTTAGAAAACATAAAGGAACTATTCATTTTCCTCTCTCCATCTCATTGGCCGATTATTACACTCTCTTGGAGAGAAAATTTTCTTTCAATTTTTGATCAAAGCTAGCACTTTGGGAGTCTTTGAAGGTGATAGAGAAACTCACCCAAGAGTTTGGAACTCAAAAGGAGGTCTTGGAGCTTCTACATCCATGGAAATTTTTAAAACTTCTCTATCGATCAATGTGAGTATTTCGGCTACTTTCACTTGATTTATTCACACACAAATCTTGTTTAGGATCCTTGGCATGTCTTAGAGACACTAACACTCTACCCATTGCAATCACTGACTCCATAGACCATTCTCTGATACCATCTTTGTAACATCCCCGATCTGGGAGATGTTACCGGTGGGGAATAAGTCGTAATATTCCCCAGAGCCTCTACCATTTCTATCTATAAACTTCCTTATTTTCCTTTTCTCAATCAAATTCTTATATGTGGAACCAATGCCCAAACTTGACACCAAGAAAAACAAATTTTTTTTTTAATAACTGTATACCCTTAAACACTTGTATTTACAATGACTTTTATCACCAAAGACTATTACAAAACTTTTACTTGAATCTAACTGGACTCCCTCACTCTCTCTCTGACTGGAACTGGTGGACTCCAACCCTAGTGACTGCATCAGTATCCGTCCTCCCGAGCTCGTCCTCCAAGTGTTGAGGTTTTGGGCAAAGGGCGCGGCGGAAGCGCTGTTCGGGAGAAATCGTAATTTTAAACTTTTTAAATTACCGAATAAATTATTCAATATCCAATATGAATAATTTATTCATATTTCACATAAACATGTTTATTTGATATCAAATAATGACATAAACAACTAAGAAACGTTGCGAAACTTTTACGAAAATGTTTTTCCGCAAAATGGCATAAAATGTATTTTTGACCGAACCGACCACCCAACACTTATGGGGACTGCCCATGTCAGCCCTAATAGAGTTAGGGCAGTTCATGGGCTGCCCGAATAGTGACAAATTCACTGTTTGGACAGTTGTCACCCGGTTGGCTCAAAAGTCACCCGGTAACGCCATTTTTCACCGTTTTCGCTTATTTCAACTCCGAATTAATTTCCGGAAATTGTTCCAACACCCAAAATACATCCAATATATTTATATGACATCAATTTCATCAACATATTCACTGTTTTTCCAGATCTGATCCAGAACATAAAAATGCCAATTTTCATGCTTTAAATCCAATTTTTCAAGATTAATCCAATTAATCAAAACACCAACCAAAGTCACCACACATAAAGCACCCAAGAACAATTCTAGGCATTACAAGAGTGGTCATAACACTCTAGAATGGTAACATATCATCTAATGATTAAATTGGACAATAATTACACTAATTCCATCCAAATCAACTTCACACATGCATTATACTTCCATTTCCATCCTCCAAAACCAAAAGCCCCAAAAATATGAAAAGAAGAAACCCTAGATCTCACAAGATCATCAAGAAACAAGAAAAAAATTTCCTAGCTTAGAGATATGTAGGATTACCTTTAATCCTCTAATTTCTTAGCCCTTTTTCTTGATTTTCTTCTTTCTCCATCTTAAATCATCAAAAATAATTTGAGAGCCTTTTTTAGGGTATGTATTCGGCCATGGAGGAGTTGGAGAAGAAAATGAAAATTTTTTACCTTAAAAAATAGTCATTGCCGACCTTAAAGGGTATTTTTGTTGAATTAAAAATTTGATCCAATCAAATTACATTAAACTTTATATTAACAAATCATATTTGCACAAGTAAAGTTTAATTAAATCATGCCATGTGTCACCAATAATAATTAAAAAATTTTCATAACAATTATGAAAAAGTTTATCAATTAATTATTCAAACATTTAACATTTAAATTTTTAATTACTTAATTAATTAATTAAAATAAATATTATTATATATGTATTTTTATTTACATTAAATAACAAAAACATATATTCATGACATGTGTCAAAATCTCATTTGACAATTAATTAATGTGTATCTAATCAAATTATGTATCAAATACAAATAATTATTAAATGACCAAGATCCCCTAATACATGTGTTATCGTTTAACCGATTGAACGATTCGAATTAACTCATTTAACCCGATGAAGTATTATGAATAATCTGTATTATTTATAACGTATTGCCCAAGTGCTCAACGAGTACACTTCATATTGTGGGACTCTCTAAGTTTAGATTTATCCTTCACGAAATCCAATTTCGTGTCCATAATTCACCCACTCATGAATTATGACGACCACAGATAATCTCACTAAACTATGCAAGTCGAGGTCATTGCATACGTATAATCCCTCCGTCACAGGCTATCCATATTATACTTGGGATATAGATAAGAACGTCAAATTCGTTCGGTATAAAATAGTCGACTTTCAATTTACGATCTCTAAATAACACTCAGAACTGATTTCCGAAGTTATACCACGGCCATGGATTTACTAGATCGCAAACACGTGTAGGATGCCTATGCCCTGTACATAGGACTGACGGATCCTCTCTTGATACGCACTGGATATCATGAGCATCGGTCTACACCCAACGAATAGGCGGAGGTCTGATCATGAATAGATCGGTGACGTGACTGCCATCAAAATATGGAGGATAACTTATATATCCCACTGTTGTATCTCAAGTCAAAGGACCACTATGCTCGCTCAACTCGAGAAGATTCATATTGACATTGGTGTACCATCTATTAAGAAATATTCATTGAGTCGTTCAGTGTTTATCAAATAAATACCTACATGTCTATATGAGTCTCCCGAGACTCATGGTTCATTGGGATAAACCAACGGACCAAGTCATGATATACGACATGTACTGGCCTCAGCGGATTTTACTAACCAACTCGTGTTAGTAAATATTGACCAGGAACTTTATTTAAGGATATACATCTTATAGTGTGCTTCCCAATGTCAATTATAAACAACGTTGTAATTGCGCACTACATTGTAAATATTAGGGTCTTTGTCTAATATACATGTATCACTAAACCAGATTTAGTTTCAATCTAATCGTAATTAGATATCTAATCGCAATTAGATCGAATATGTGTATAAAAGACAAGAGGTTCTACCATTAAATAAGTAATATTATGGAAAACGAAATTGTTCGTATTTATGAATCCGACATAAATACGATCCGGATTGGCACTCTGAGCACAAACTCTAACAATTTCTCACGTTTTCTCTAGTTCCAATCCACGGTATCATAACATCTCAATGTGTATCACATACCCATGGCCCTCAAAAGCTCACCTAGCACTCAAGGGGTAGCAACAACAAGTAAGCCCGCTATTAAAAATTAAGTCTGTCCAACAAACCCAATTGTTTTCCTTAACCAACATCATTCATAATTTGTAGAACCCAAGTTCTACAATAATATAACTCAGATGTTATATCAGTATTGTGCTATAGCTACTGAGTTGTCTATGTATTTAGAGATCAAATCCAAAAACTATGAGACAACCGCAAGCACTAAACTAATATTAAAACTTCTAATCTATAGGGTCACTATGCAACTTCATAAGTCAATACTTCATAAGTTGCAACCGATTCCACTAGTTTAGTAGAATCAACGGTGACACTCCCACTGCATATTTTCTGACTTTATATGACATAGACCATCTAATGTCATAATTATGATCAAAACTAATCTGACCTTATGGTTGCAGACTAAATTCTCCATGAATAAGAAAATCGTTCTTAATATCTCCAAGATCATAAAGAACGTATTTGAAGATCCATCTTATGGTCTACAACATATCAAAATAACTCGTAACAATTACGATTAATTGAAATATTTAATCGAACATAATATAGTATTCATTACGCCATCATCATATGATGCATAATATTGACTAGACATTCTAATCAATCTCACTTTCGAAAAATGTATCATCATTTACGAAAGATAAATACTATATATATATATATATAAAAGACACGTTAACTGTCAAACAGTTATACTAACTGTCATACAGATAGTCTTATTGTGTCTTTTATTAGATCATATCTAATACTCGACTAATGGGAATATCTCACAAGTCTCTTAGTTTTATATCGTATATAAAAATTTTATATCAAACAGATAATACTCCCACTCCTTACACAGAGAAAAGAAGACTTAAGTAAACGTTTTACCTCACAAACATCTCATTATTACTTTAATAATGATAATGTCGTTAGGATATATAATCTTAGAAAGAAATTTGTACGCTTCCACTGACCCTACTATCAAACATGTATTCTCTACACTTTGATAAAATCAGACAATCTGACTGTATCAAAATTAGAGAACACGGATTTTCGGAAAACTTATATGAGTCTACAATAGGCTCTATAAGCTAGTATATCAAACTGTGATCTTAGCAGAATACAAACTCTATGGCTATTCTAGAATGAATTCTTCAAACAAAGAAATCACGACGGATCTCTCATTCGAAGAAATCACTCAAGAACGCCATTTTGCATTCTTTAGCCAAAATACATAGTTTAATATCAACATTAACAAACATATTTTTAATTGTTCAATTAGTGCAACTTGAGACAAGTTTTCTCAGAATCTACAATAGATCACTGAGTATAACTTTTCTCACTGTCATACTATAACGGTCAAACCTTTATCAAGCTCACATTGCTTTTACTGCGCAAACAATTTGCACATTTTATGAACTATTCATAACGAAAGCCTAATCAAGTTCAAAACTTAATAGTAGTAAGCTACGAACAATCTTATATTTATGGTTCAATGTTAACTTTCGAAATCGATATCAAATATCGCTCCCACTATAAGTTATAGGATAATTTTCTTCGATAAGAAAACAACAGAATCATTAAGTATCAAATACTTTTGTAAATGATTCTGACATCTTATTAAACTTATACGGAAGATATCATAGAGTTTTCTTCGATAAGAAAACAACAGAATCATTAAGTATCAAATACTTTTGTAAATGATTCTGACATCCTATTAAACTTATACGGAAGATATCGAAGAGTCATTTCATCTAATTAATTATGTAGTTCCATTACAATATATCACTCTCACATTTGACTTCAATAAGTCAAGTCTTTTCTACAATTGTCAACATCTGATGTTACACAACAAGTAATAAAATAATTTTATTACTCGGGATCGTAGAAAAGATATTCTATCAAATAGAATACAATATTCTATTAAATAGAATAAATTATAAACTTTTATTTGTACCTCCGAGGCGCAAGTACTTTCAATTATATAACAATTATACAAAAGAAAGTTTCGAATCTCAAACTTTTCAAGATTCGAATTTTCTACTTATACATAACATATATATAACTGTAGAAACTAATGGAACAGTAATTAAAAGGATGAATTAATGTAACTAGAGCATAACCCCAAGAGTATTGAAAACTAATTCGGTAACACTCAATATCAAATGAATCAAATCACATAAGATTCAATTTCTCCCACTGACCAATTCCATTACGATAGAATCGTAGAAGAATCATATTGAGTAAGAATCAAATTCATTAAATAACTTTAGAACTAATTTCCTTAAATTCATATGTTTGATCATGTCAAACATCTTTGAACAACTCAACAATGTCTCCCACTACTTTACGTAATACCGTAATCCCCAACGGAGAACGAGAATTCAATAATTAAATCGAATTCCATAGTGAGAG
>SKCR01033815.1:0-54258 GCA_019454045.1 Zanthoxylum bungeanum
TTTAATTTTAATAATTATCATATAATTATTAATGCCTTACATTAAATTTTAATGTATAGTCTTAAGTGTGATGTAATTAATATTATTAATCATATTAATAATATTTAGTCTTTGTGATTAGATAATTGGACTATCCAATTATATTAACTATGTAAAGTGATCGAGCTAGCACGGTGACAAAATGGACCTACGGTTCTGAGCTCCAATAATCTCGAAATATTAATTAAGCTCTAATTAAAGATTCCGAATTATTAACTTCGGGTTATTCCACTAAAAATCCGAAGTTGCACTCTCGTTGCCGTATATGAAATATTAAGCCGAACCAAGTCGGTGTCCACGATATAGTCATTGCATACGAATTAATCCTTCACGAATATCTCGTAATTAGAGCGGGTCATCATGTCTGTTATGCCCCCCTAATTATTTTACCTTAGTACCATTGATTCTCTATGAACGATTTATTCATAATATTATAAATGTTAATCTTTCTATTCGTAATAGAAAGACTTGAGCGCCAAATCGTTCAATTACCGAATCAACCTTAAGAAAAGATACCAATCTACTTATCGCAGAAGGAGTGAATTCATGTCTATGTAAGACGTTCCCAGCAACAAAACAAATTGTGCCTCCAAAGTACGTAGCTATTGGTTGGGACTGCTACACCAACCTCACCTTTGTAAATCAAAGGACACAGCCTGCATGCAGGAGTTCGTAGTACACTTAAGATTAAGATCAATCCATATATGACCATAAAGTAGATTGAAATGACTTTCTTTACTTAACGAATATTATAGAATGTCATTTCTATCTGGGTCCAATCCTATATGATCGCATATACAGGTACCTCCATTCTTATGTCTCTACATGGACGATCCGGATCATCAGTTCACCATACAAATATAGAATGAACCCGCAGCTATAGATAAACCACAAAACAAGGTATCCGGTTTGTTTGCTCTCTATAGACTGTTTAAGATTACTAACTTCAGACTTAAATCCTCTGGTGTATGACACTCATACACTAAGTCTAAAGGTACATAAGTAATCTACGGTATTTACGAAGAGATATATGATATGCGAAAAATAAACAAAACAGTTTGATGAATGAATAATGTATCGCATTATTTCAAAACGCACGAAACCATTTACATCACATTAGCTCTAGGGCAATAAATCCCAACAATCTCCCACTTGCACTAGAGCAAATGGGACATGTCACCGTAATCCTAGACCATCTAGGTGACCTTCAGAATTTTAGCCGGCAAGGTCTTTGTAAACGGATCAGCAAGGTCTCTCGGATGCAATCTTTGTGACCATCCTCTCCTCCACTCTCTCCCTGATTTTTGACGATACGTCTTCTCTGCACTATCTCATGATGAGGTTTTCTCTATTTGCTTTCTTATGGCTTCTTGGGTTCTTTGGAGTTTGCCATGCTCCACTATTATCGCAATAGAGAGTGAGTGTCTATCTATATCTGGAACAAACTTCCAGATCTCCCAAGAATTTACGGCGCCAGACTGCTTCTTTAGCTACTCCACAAGCCGCTACATATTCAGCCTTCATGGTGAGTCAGCAATGCAAGATTGCTTTATGCTCCGCCATATAATAGCCCCCACCACCTACGGTGATCACTGATCCAGATGTGGATTTCCTGGAATCAACATCCGTTTGAAAATCAGAGTCTGTATATCCCCTTAGGTCATATCCTCACTGGAATATACCAGCATATAATCTCCGTTCTCTTTAGATACTTGAGAATGTGTTCACCGCCACCCAGTGATCCAATCACGGGTTTGACTGAAACCTACTGACTACTCCCACTTGCAAAACAGATGTCCGGTCTCGTGCCAAACATCGTATAGGCGTATTTGATATGTCTCATTTCCTCAATACCCTGAGGTGTCTTAGGAGACCGTTCCTTCGACAAATGAATTCCATGCAAATAAGGCTGATTGCCTTTCTTGGAATTCTGCATCCCGAATCGCACAAGGATCTTGTCGATGTAGGATGTCTGAGACATAGATAACAGTCGTTTCTTGCGATCCCGAACTATCTGGATCCCAAGAACATAACTGGCCTCTCCCCAAATATTTCATTTGGAAATTACTCAGCTAGCCATGTTTTACGTCTGATAATATCCTTACATCATTCCCAATGAGTAAAATATTATCGACGTATATAAAATAAGAAAAACCACGTTCCCATCAATGACGCGCTTGTATACACAGGCTCATCAACATTCTGCTCAAAATATAAGACTTGATCGTTGGTCAAATCTTATGTTCCCAATCGAGATGCCTGCTTGAGTCCATAAATGGACCTTTTCAGTTTTCAAACTTTTTGCTCTTGACTTGGGCGGGAACCCTTCTGGTTTGTATCATATAAGATACTTACATCAAGATTGCCATTTCAAGAATGCAGTCTTGACATCTGTTTGCCAAATTTCATAGTTATAATACACGGCAATGGATAGAAGAGTGCGGATGGATTTAAGCATAGCTACAGGCGAGAAAGTTTCTTCATAGTCAACTCCCTCTTTCTGGGTATAACCCTTGGCCACTAGTCTAGCCTTGAAGGTCTATACCTTCCCATCTAATCCCCTCTTCCTCTTGTAGATCCAATTGCAACCTATAGGTTTCACTCTATCAGGTTGGTCTACAAGTTCCCAGACCGAATTGGAGTACATGGACTCCATCTCTAGGTTTCATGTCTTTGAGCCATTCCTCTTTTTCAGAATCATCCATTGCACTACTCTAGGTCAATGGATCATTTATACCATCGCTGGAGGCGACAACTTGTGCCTCTCCAACCCCTAAGCAGTGTTCAGGTTGTCGTACAACTCTCCCACTACGTCTAGGTGTAGCTCATTCTGACTGGGTAGCATCTGACTATCAGATGTCGAAGGTGCTATGTATTTGTCAACTTTTGTCGACGATGGTGTACTGGTCGAACCAGTATGTAACTCCTCGAGTAATATTTTACTACGAGGCTTGAACTCCCTCATATAGTCTCCTCTAGAAATGTAGCATTTGTCGATACAAATACTTTGTTGTCATCGGGACTGTAGAAGAATCCACCCCTAGTCTCCTTCGGGTAGCCTACAAATAGGCACACATGAGGTCGTGGCTCCAACTTTGTAGTCTTATTCTTCAGCACATGTGCTGAACACCCCCACCCATATGTGAAATGTCGTAAACTAGTTTTACGACCATTCCACAACTCTAAGGGAGTCTTAGGAACAGACTTAGATGGAACTACATTAAGGATATACATTGCGGTTTGCCATGCATATCCCCAGAATGAACTAGGTTGTGAGCTATAACTAAACATAGATCTCATCATGTCTAGCAGGGTTCGATTTCTCCTTTCTGAAACACCATTTTGTTATGGTGTTCCAGGTGCTGTGAACTGGGATACTATCCCATGCTCAACTAAGAATTCCTCGAAATCTCTGTCGAGGTATTCCCCTACACGATCTGATCGTAGAGTTTTGATGGTCTTACATAATTGGTTCTGAACCTCAGCACGATACTCCTTGAACTTTTCAAAGGTATCTGATTTGTGATGCATCAGGTACACATACCAATATCTTGAATAATCGTCAATGAATATGATGAAGTATTCATAACCACCTCGGGCTTTTACATTCATTGGTCCGAAAATGTCCGAATGTATTAGCTCTAATGGTTGACTGTATCCTTTTCCAGTAAAAGGTCTCTTAGTCATTTTTCCTTCTAAACAGGATTCACAAACTGATAAGTCTCAAGCTTTAACTGGTTAAGGCTCCGTTCTTTATTAATCTATTTATCCGGTCAAGGTTGATGTGACCAAGTCTAAGATGCCACAGATATTTGTCATCGTGAGAAATCTTTGGCAGTTTTGTTTTAGGTTTTTCAACCTTAAAAATTTCAATGTTGAGCAGTGACCTATGTGTTAATGGTCTAAACAGATACAAGTTATTTTCTGAGTTTCATGTGCATATAGTTGGTCCATTTCTACCAATAATAACCAAATTACTATTGAAAGAAACTGAATAACCATCATCCAAAAGTCTAGAAACATAAATCAGATTCCTGCGAAAACCAGGAATGAATAACACATTGTTCAAATTTAAAGAAATATTATTAATAAAATTTAAACTGGAAACTCCCACTGCTCTTGCTGAAACGGCATCCTCTGTCCCGACCCTCATGGTGTAATCACCTTCAGTAAGGTCCCTCCATGAATCAAGTAGCTGTAAAGAAGAACAAACATGGTTAGTGGCTCCAGAATCAATAATCCAAGCAGATTATCATCTCCACTAATAGAGATTCAATACGAGACATCAATTACGAGTAAATCAATATTTACCTGTTTCCTTTTTCTCCTACCAGACCAGCAAGGTATTTAGGACAGTTCCTTTTCCAATGCCCATTCTTGTCGCAGTGGAAACATTTTCCTTGGGCTTGGTATCCTTGGGCCTTTCTTGTTCTTCTTTTTCATGGGCTTATTCTAGGACACGGAACTTGATGACGTTGTTCTAGGCCCGCGGCCTAGTTGGGAGTACGGAATAGCTCACGGGGAACTAAACGGAGATATAATATGGAGTCACCACCAGGTCTGAACCGGGACAAAGATTTAAGGCCGCACTCACCCCTCGCAATGGAAGACCTCAAATCGTTGGGTTCGGAATGGTCCCTTACTTATGTCACTTGTGATGGTATGATTTGTGCAAATAAACTAACCGAATCTATTAAATAATCATGCTTAAGGGTACTTAGATCATATGCATGCGTCAAAATGATTCCTAATATAAGTTTACATGCTTGAAAGTAAGTGTTTAAATGGCAAACACAATTCCAAGCAATGAGCATAATAAACCATAGAATCAACGTATATGTAACATCCCGCCTAGGCTGGATGCTACCTGCAGAAGACATGCTAACCTTACCTCCATAAGCCTCTTAATCTAACGAAATTTCGGCATGATGTTCTTAACATCATGCAACCTGGCTTATAGCCAGCTCCAAAAGACAATCAAGTCAAACAACCCAACACAAACTCAATCATCAACAAGGCCTCAGGACTGAACCCAACAAACATAATGAAAATACTTGGCCTCTAGCCGAACTCAAAACGAAACTATACCATTACATGACTTATACAAATAATATGCAAATACAAAACCATACAAAGGGCCGTGAGGACCCATAACTCAACTCAGGACCCTATTGACTGCATTTGGGGTGATCCACCATCTTCAAAGTCTTCACCAAACTTCTGCTACTGACCTGCAAAACTACAACTAAGAAGGTGTGAGTCATATTGACTCAGTAAGTAACCATGCAGAAATTTACAAAACAGATATAACCATATGACTTTTATCCATTTAATTACCATACTACTAGTTACTGATCTTTTGTCTGGACACACATATACATATACTAACTCTGATTACTACAATCCATATAACTCATCAAGTTTTACTTTACTAACTAGCAAACTAAGGTCCATTACACTTATACTGTGCTACTCTGATTATTCTCTTAACTTTTCTGTATACTCTGAGCAGTCAAAAATTAGACAATTATAATAACTTTCTTTTATTCCATTGAAAAGTCATCAAATCGGATTTATGAGATATTCTTCTAATAAGTCTTCATTACACAATCTTTAATCATGCATACATATGTAAATACAATTCTATCATCATGCTTTATTATTCATAAAGAATCTCTCTTATGTAAACATATAACTCGTACAAACATCGTTCAAAAATAAATATAAACATGATAATGTTATCGGCATCAGCATCAACTACATACATCTCATATGATTTTTAGAATGTGGGGCCTATATACTTGTCTTGTGAACTATACTCTGCTCAATGTGCCATGCTTATAAACTATTACTTTAAAACCTTTTCTGAAGAACTTACATATGAATGTACTAATGATATCACGTATAGTATTAATTATATGCATCTCATATGAAAGTACTAGAATACATAATTTATATGCATGATTTATAAACCTTACTACACTTAACATGCTATGCTTTATAAGGTACTTTCTAAAAACCCTTTAGGAAGAACTCTTTGCTGAAAACTTTATTTTACTTTTTCTTTATGGAAAAGCTCAAACTTAAAACTGTATCTCAAAACTGTAAACTGTGTCTGCAGTCTGAGAACTGCATTTGAAACTGTAATTTGTGTCTGAAAACTGAAAACTAATACTTTCTCTGAGTTCTGTATCTCTGAAAACTATTTTCTGAAAATCTGATATTTCAAAACTTTCTTTCTAAACTGTGTAATGAAAGTATGAAAACAAAAAAACTTCTCTATGTCCAGGACCATAACTCAACTGGACGTCTCTCTACACCCAGGTGTAGACAACAGAACCTGGGCGACGCTGTGTTGTTCTAGGCTCGCGGCCTAGTTGGGAAGTACAAATAACATGGAGTCGCCACCCGGTGTGAACCGGGACAAAGATTTAAGGCCGCACTCACCCTCGCAAGGGAAGACCTCAAACCGTTGGGTTCGGAATGGTCCCTTACTTATGTCATTTGTGATGATATGATTTGTGCAATAAACTAACCGAATCTATTCAACATTCATGCTCAAGGGTACTTAGATCTAACATGCTTTCATCCAAATAATTCCACGCAATGTAACACAACAAGCATATTGAACCATTAAATCAACATGCATAATCATTACCCAAACGCATCATAAACTAAGAACATGCATAATGAACAACCTAAACATGCTTTAACAAATAAATAAAAACTAAATTAAACCATGCTTCAAATAATAAACAAATAATCTAAAGTCTATAACATGCTCAAATACAAGTTAGGATGAGACGAGATACGTGTATCTTAAGTGATACGTGGCATTGTATCCCGAGTGCAGACCATACTACCGTCCATTCGGAATCGGCTATGGAATTTACGTCCGGGTTTCCATCCGATATACCACAAAAGGGAACACATATCCCGCTCACCCAACAATCACATCATGCTTCAAACGACTCTCATGCTATTATATATCAAAATAAATAAAACAACAATAAAGAAGATAAGTAGAAAGGTGCCCTCAGGTCTAACCTCTTTTGTCGTCTTAGAAAGGGCGTTACACGTCCGTTGGAAGGGTGAATGATCCGCTACTCTTTTAGTTCACCAACTCCACGTCTTTCCTCGCTGTTTTGCTGCTCGGGTTGCTGTTTCAAGTCCGTTTCGCTGCTGCTTCGCTGCTACGTTTCAGGTCACTGTCTTGATGGTTTAGCGGACTGTTTTGGGTGATTTTGAAGGCTTAGGGAGGTGCGTCTGTGGGGATTTTTTAGGGAAACTTTATGGAGGTTTTTGGGATGGTGTTTAGGTGATTTTAGGACTGTTTTATGGGTTGAAGACGCAACAAAATTGACCAGAACAGGGGACGACAGTGTGCAGTGAGGGGTGTTTCGGGACTGTTTTGGGCGCTGAATTGGAGCTGTGAAGGGGGTCTTTTGTGCGACTTTGGGGCTGTATTTGAGGCTTATTTTAAGGTGTTTCAGGGCTGTGAATGGTGGCTGGAACTTGGTAATGGAGGGCTGTGAAAAGGGGTTTAGGCGTGAAGGGTTTTGGTGAAGGAAGAATGATGCGGCAATGGAGGATGCTTAGGTTTAATGATTCGGCAATGGAGGCTTCAAGGAGGTTTTTGGACGTGCAAGGAGGCTTGAGAAATTGTTTGGGACGTGATTTGTGAGATATGTGTGCTAGGTTTTGAATGGGGGTGAAGGCCTCTTTTTATAGGCAAAGAGAGAAGACTTTCCTAATTAGATTAGGAAGGAATCTCCTAATTGATTTCTAATAAGGAATGCATCTCCTAATTAGGATTTGGGATTGGATTTGATTTGGTAGGGATTTGAATTGATTTAGGCATGTGTTAAATGTGATTTTGGCTATTTAGGAAGGCTATGGGGCGTGAATCACTCTCTTTTGGTCATGGATTTGGTTTGACTTGGTTTGACTTGGGTTGACTTGGGTATTTGGGCTTGGTTTGGGTTAGGTATGTGGTCTATGGGAGTTTTGGGCCTAGGGTGAGCTTTGAAACGGAAGTCCAACAAGCAACCGAAGCGAAAACAACGAGATTAATTCCATCAAAAATTCTATTTTCCAACTTTACCCTTCCAACGTCCGTTTCCCGCGACTTTCATGACTAAAGAAGTAGTTGCCTCCATACGAGACTCATCATTGGGCTAAAGTGTAAAAATACAATGCCTACAGTCGCCCCCACTTTGATGGGACTTGTGCAGTGTGTGACAATGATAATCCTATCAAAGTACGTGCAATGTATTTTTACTTACCTGGCTCGCCAGCTGTCACCTAGTCTTGCCGTGTTGATTTGAGTTGATGTTATGTTGAGGTGCTTCGACCTCTGGTCCATTCCCGAACCGTTGTTGTGATGTGATGAGGTCCATTCCCGAACCGTCACCGTGTTGTGGTCCATTCCCGAACCGATCTCCATGTTGTGGTCCATTCCCGAACCGATCTCCATTCCCGGAGTGTTGCTGTGATGTGATGAGGTCCATTCCCGAACCGTCACCGTTGTGGTGTAATGTGATGAAGTCCATTCCCGAACTGTCACCGTGTTGTGGTCCATTCCCGAACCAATCTCCATTCCCGGAGTGTTGTTGTGATATGATGTGATGAAGTTCATTCCCGAACTGTCACCATGTTGTGGTCCATTCCCGAACCGATCTCCATTCCCGGAGTGCCATTCCTGGCGTGCTCATTCCCGAGCTGTCCATTCCCGGACTGTCCATTCCCGGACTAAATCTCCATTCCCGGAGTGCCATTCCCGGCGTGCTCATTCCCATCCCCCATCATTCCCCCGACTCCATTCTCGTGCTCATTCCGAGCGTGCTCATTCCCGAGCTATCCATTCCCGGACTAAATCTCCATTCCCGGAGTGCCATTCCCGGCGTGCTCATTCCGAGCGTGCTCATTCTGAGCTGTCCATTCCCGGACTGTCCATTCCCGGACCATAATGATCTGATGTAATATGGGCTTCGCCTTCAGAATGCCATTCTCGGCAGAAACTGAAACTGATGTGATGTGGGCCTCGCCCCAAAATGCCATTCTCGGCAGAAACTGAAACTGATGTCAATGTGGGCCTCGCCCCCAGAATGCCATTCTCGGCAAAACTGAAACTGATGTCAATGTGGGCCTCGCCCCTAGAGTGCCATTTCGGCAAGAAACTGAAACTGATGTCAATGATTCCACTCAGCGTATTGCAATTCCTCTCACGAGATCATCTCTGATAATTGGATATATTTTCGTCCTCAACGAATGCTTGATGTCGAAGCCAGAGAATCTTCAAAGTACTCGATATGCTCAACTCCGATCGTCTGAATAGGTGATCCAAACTAGACTCCTAGTGTGTGTGTGCCAAGGATCTTTCACAGCTTATTCCTTAAGCAAGCCAACTCGATAATTTCACTTCGGAGAATCGGACCAGTGGGTCTAACCAACCTGAATGTCTTAATCACCTTCTGTGATTACTTCAGCATACTTAATCATGATATGGTCTTCTGTATTGCACTCTTGTCTCTTTCTTTTCATTCGGAACTCTCTTTTTTTTTTTTTTTTGCTTTTCTCTTTTTTTTTTTTTTCTTTTTCTGACACACCTACCCTTTAAGGTAGCATTTCTCCTCATGGTGGTCCTAATACTCGCCCATGGGTAGCTTCACGCTTATCGGTTATAGGCGGTCTTTTTCTTTTCTTTTCTTGCAGAGACATTTCTGTTATTTCTGACCATATCATGTATCATAGCGTCTGTAATCCAGGGTGGACATCCAGGCAAACGGTCATTCACCGATCCTCTGTCTCTTCAGCAGCTAGTCATCTCATCAACCACTCAGGCTTCCATTGTTGAGATCCCGTATTCAGGTGCTTTATGAGTCTAGTCAAGATCAATCTATTCAGCATACCGGCGAAGAACACTTCCAGCACTCGTCATTTCTAAGGCTTCTACCTACAGCACACAATGTCATCACCGGACATATATCAAATTACCAAAGACTTCTTTCTCTCTTTTTTTTTTTTTTTTTTTTTTTTTTTTTTTTTTTTTTTTTTTTTTGCACTCACTCACTCACTCAAAGGAATTCTTCCTTTCTGCTGCCGACACTATGGGCTTCGCCCCCGGGATCCATCCCCAAAACTCAAACTCAAAGCGGGCCTCGACCCTCAATTCACCATCTGAACCTTAACACTGATGTGGACCTCAGCCCTGGGATTTCTTCCCAAACTCAATACAGTGCTTTCGCTGTTTCTGATTCCGCCGCTTTCACTTTTCTGTCTTTGAAACCTGTGAATACAAAACACAAAACACAAAACACGAAAACAAAAAGAATGCAGTAATGGGTTATATGTATGCATGGATGCATGATTTTTCTTTATCCTGTTGGGTTAGGTCTTCTGCAGGTGACCATCCAGTCTTTTGCCCCCTCAGGCAAAGTACAGCTTCAATCTATCAACATTGATGGGCTCGGTGAACTCATTTCCTTCCAAGTCTGACAGTCTCACTGCTCCATTTCCCATTACCTTCTGAACAATGTATGGTCCTTCCCAATTTGGTCTGAACTTCCCTCTTGGGTCTGTCGTCGATGGCTTCGACTGCTTAAGTACCAGATCACCTTTCTTGATCTTGGTAGGACGCACCTTCTTATTGAATGCTCGGGCCAACCTCTTCTGATATATCTGCATGTGATGCAAGGACTTCATCCTCTTCTCATCCATCAATGTCAACTGTTCAAACCTTTGCGAGGTCCATTCCTGTTCTGGCAGTTCTGCTTCTGCGAGTACCCGCATGGACTGTATCTCCATTTCTATCGGCAGTACCGCTTCCATTCCGTAGACCAAGGAATACGGCGTAGCTCCTGTTGCCGTTCTCACAGATGTTCTGTATCCCCACAGAGCAAATGGCAGCTTATCAGCCCAGTCTTTGTAGTTCTCAGTCATCTTTGCTAAGATCGTCTTTATTGTCTTGTTGGCCGCCTCGACTGCCCCATTAGCCTGTGGCCTGTATGGTGAGGACTTGTGATGACCTATCCCAGACCTCTGTAACATCGCCTTGGTCTCTCCCTGAAACTGGACTCCATTATCCGTGACCACATGGTGCGGCATACCATACCGGCAAATGAGATTCCGTGCAATGAACTTTGCCATCTGCTTTGCTGTCACATTGCGGAAAGACTCAGCTTCTACCCACTTCGAGAAATAGTCAACTGCCACCACTATGAAGCGGTGCCCATTCGAGGCATTCGGTCGGATTTCCCCGATCATGTCAATCCCCCATGCCGAGAAGGGCCATGGCTCTGACAGCCCATGCAATTCTGTGTGCGGCAGATGATTCAAGTTGCCATGTGCTTGGCAGTCATGACAGTGCTTTACCAGTCTTGCGCAATCAGCTTCCATGGTCGACCAATAGAAACCTTGCCTCACAATCTTACGAGACAAGTTCAGTCCATTCATGTGTGGCCCACATACTCCGGCATGTACCTCGTCCATTACCTTCTGAGCTTCTTCTCTGTTCAAGCATTTCAGCTGAATTCCATTTGCCTGCCTTTTGTAGAGTTCTCCCTTCAAACTCACATACTGAGAAGCTAACTTCTGAATAGCCACTCGGTCCTTTCTGCTTGCTTCCTCTGGGAATTCTCCGTGCTCCAAGTACCTCTGTATGTCATAATACCAAGGCTTTCCATCGTTGACCTCTACTTCCAGTATTCTTTCAATCTTATAGGCTGGCCTACTTGCGGTTGTCAACACAAGCGGTCTCATCACCAACTTCTCTGGATTTTCCCAAGTCGCAGCCAGTGTTGCCAATGCATCTGCCATCTGATTCTCCTCTCTTGGCAAATGTTGAAACTTACAATCAGGAATAGCATGCGTCAGATTCCTGAGGTAGAACAAATAAGGCTTCAGCCGTTCTTCTTTTAATTCCCATTCTCCTTGCATCTGTCGGATTACCAACATTGAGTCTCCGTAGACTTCCACATTCCTAGCACTCAAGGCTATCAATGCTGTCAATCCGAAAGCACATGCTTCATACTCAGCCATGTTATTCGTCACTCCGAAAGTCAGCCTCTTGGCCATAGGCAGGGTCTCTCCTTCAGGGGTTACTATTACTATCCCGATTCCTGCTCCTTTGCAATTCACTGCTCCATCAAAATACATCTTCCATCCTTGGACCGCTATAGCTTGGATTTCCTCGTCGGGAAACTCAAACTTATATTGATCCCCTTCAACAGGTTGCAACGCTAGGAATTCGGCCACGGCCCGCCCTTTGATTACCTTGGAGGTGAGGTACTCGATATCAAATTCAGTTAGCAGCACTAACCATCTGCCCAACTTCCCAACCAGCGAGGGTACTGAATGCAGGTACTTCAAAGGATTCTCTTTTGCTACTACCTGGATCTTGTAAGATTGGAAGTAATGGCGCAACTTTCTGGATGCCCACACGACTGCTAAACAAATCTTCTCCACCTCTTGATATCGGACTTCGTACGGAAGCAGCTTCTTGCTAAGATAGTAGACAGCATGTTCCACTCCCAACTCATCGGCTTGTACCATCATAGCTCCCAACGCTTCTGACTCTATAGCCAAATACAGTACCAAAGGCTTTCCCGTCTCGGAGGTTTCAACACAGGCGGCTTTACCAAATATTCTCTGATTCTGTCGAAGGCCGTCTGACACTGTTCATTCCACTTTATTGGTTGGTCCTTTCTCAACAGCTTAAAGATGGGCTCACAAACAGAAGTCAATTTGGCAATGAACCGACTGATATACTGAATCTTTCCAAGGAATGCCCTGACCTCTTTTTCCGTCTTGGGTGCTGGCATCTCGGTGATCGCTTTGATCTTCTCAGAGTCTACTTCTATTCCTCCCATTCCAACAGTATGTCCCAGCAGTTTTCCAGATGTTACCCCAAATACACATTTCTTGGGGTTCAGCCTCAAGTTGTACTTGTCAACTCGTTCGAGGAACTTTTCCAGTGCTTCAATATGCTCGTCCTTGTCTCGGACTTGACCATCATGTCATCGACATATACCTCAATCTCTTTATGCATGAGGTCATGGAACAGAGTAGTGGCCATCCGCTGATATGTAGCTCCGGCGTTCTTAAGCCCAAACGGCATTACCTTATAGCAATAAGTGCCCCATTCTGTGACAAAGGCAGTCTTGTGCTTATCCTCCTCGGCCATGAGTACTTGGTTATACCCTGAGAACCCATCCGCAAATGAGTACAATGGCTGACAATGCTGCACTATCCACAAGCACTATATATGCGGCAAAGGAAAGTCATCCTTCGGGCATGCCTTGTTAGATCTCTATAGTCTACGCACATCCTGACTTTGCCGTCTTTCTTCGGAACAGGCACAATGTTGGCCAACCACTCGGGGTACTTCACTACTTCCAGGAATCCGACATCTATTGCTTCTTGACTTCTTCCCTGACCTTCTCCCCGACTCTCCTCTCTCTCAGGTCTCATTCTTCTGAGCTTTTGCTTTACCGGCTTCATGTTTGGGTAAGTCGGTATTGCATGCTGGGCTATACTCCTGTCAACACCAGGCATGTCCTCGTAAGACCAAGCAAACACTTTGGCATATTTTGCCAACACTTCTTCCAGATTCTTCCGCTCTTCGGCGGTTACCTCACTTGCAATTAGAATCTCCTTCGGACTCTCAGATGTCCCAAGGTTAAAGGTGTTTGTCTTGGTGGAGTTGATATCAAATATACTCAGATCATGCAAGGAAAAAAGGGAAGACTCATCCAAGTAAGCGAAATTATTGTCTTTATTGCCAACAAAAGAAGGAGTACATTCAAACAAATCTGGGAGGTAAATACCCTCATCATCTACGGGTATTTCCTCTTCTACAACAAGGTCCTCTTCGGGTTTCATCTTTTTCATCGAAGTTCAAAGCTTCCAGCTTCATAAGTTCCTCTTCCCTTCTTCTCGCTCTCTTCATTCTTCTCCTCAACCAGCGGCTTTTCTCCCAACAGGTCCTGGAAGATCTCAAATCCAGGTACTACTATCCCGTTCACCTCCACTGGCTCAGGTTCTCCCTGATATCCCAAGGCCTTCACAAAGTACTCCTTCAGATCCGACCCTTTCTTCTCGGTTTTCGGCTTGTCCTCATCGGATCGGTACCCCAAGCCCCTTCGGGTCTTCTGCCCCTTAAAATCTGGCAATGCTGAACCTTGGCCTGGCTCAAACTTCATTCTCTCTCCATGATCTTTGCCACTTTAGGGTCCACCCATTCCTCAAATGTCCCGCTACTTGAGCTGTCACTTGGAACCTTGAGAAAGGTTGGATTTCCAAGGCAGCAACGGCGTTATCTGCTTCAGCCCGTATAGTGACAATTTCCCCTCCATGCGGAAATTTGACCATTTGGTGCAGGGTAGAAGGTACACACCTCCGAGTCTGTGAAACCACGGCCTTCCCAACAGTAAGGCAAACGTGGCTGGAATGTCCAGCACAGTAAACTCCACCATATCTTCGACTGGGCCAACCTTGACCTTTGCAGCGAAAGTACCCTCGACGCCTCTCTTGCTATCATCATAAGCTTTGATGGTCATATTCGAGGGGTTCAAATCCGTCGGCTTTACATTCAGCCTGGCCAAGATTTTCAAGGGACAAACATTGATGGATGAGCCGTCATCCACCATCACACATGAGGTCTTCTTCCCCATCACTTCAGCTCGAATGAAGAGAGGCCTGTTGTGGTTTCTCCCTTCAGCCGGGAGCTCATCATCTGAGAAGGTTATCTGGGGAGTTCCTTTCTGCCCAGATCCCACAAACATCGCCGGACTAGCATCTTCCGGTACTATATCTTACTCAGGGCTTCTACCATAGCCCGCCTGTGCTCTCCAGATGCACACAATAACTCCCAGATGCTCAGATGTGCCCGAGTCTTCTTCAACTGCTGCAGCACTATACCACCTTCAGCCTTCTCACTATTCTCCGTTATCTCTCGACCTTCTTCCAGAATTTCCTTCCCTTTCTCTTTCTCAGCAGTATCACTATAGAAACGGCCACTTCGGGTCATTCCTTTCACTTCCTCCTCTCCTCCTCGCGCTGCTTGAGAAGTCCTCCCAGAAATTCTTCTTCTGTTCCGCTTCATCCTCACTGTTATCCCAGATCCCCAGGCAATAGGCTTGGTGGTCAAGTGTTTCAAGGACAAGGTTTTCTGGTAGTCCGGAGTTTATCATGTAGGTAGGAGGGGGACTGAGTGATAATGGGTAATGGATTTTTATGGGTGTTGGGTTGTTCTCTTTCTGGGTCAGGTATTTTGTGTGAGTCGATCAGGTCCTGAATCTCATGGCGAAGGCGGGTGCAGTTATCTGTGTCATGACCGTGCTGCTGATGGAAGCGGCAGTATCGGCTCATATCCAGGTTTGAGGGAGGCGGATTTGAGAGGGGTTTGGGTTCTAAAGGCTTCAGCAGCCCTTGCCTCATCAATTTCTCCAGCACTTTAGACAAGGGTCTGCCAAGGTTAGAGAAACGCCTGTTCTTGATAGCCGCAACCTCCGCGGTAACAGGTTTACTGCCTGAGGATCCTCCAACAGTCCTCCGATTCAGATTGTAGAACTTCCTATTTTCGGCCTCTTCCTCCTCAATGTCCATAACGGTCTCTCTCAGCTGCCGAAAGTCCACAATCATTGAAGTCATTCTCCTCAATTTCCCATAGATCGAGGGCTTAGTCCCCTTGATAATCATCTTGATCTGATCTTTCTCTGAAGGCCTTGTTTGCATCTTCAACAATTGGCCTCTCCACCGATCCACATACTCCTTAAAACTCTCCTCCATTCTTTGCTTGACATTCTCCAAGTCACGGAGGGACAGATCAATCTCAAGGTCGGTAACATACTGCTTGAGGAAGGCGTCAGCCAACTCCCTCCAGTCTTCTTTCACTTGCTTCTCTAAACTGTGATACCATACCACAGGGGCTCCTTCGAGTGACATTCCGAACATCTTCTGGACCTGACGCTGCGACAAGCCCACCGAACTCATCACCGAGACATACTGCCTCAAGTGGACTCTCGGGTCTCCATTCCCGTTGAACTTAGCAATGTCGGGCATTTTGAAGTGAGCGGGCAACTGCTCCTCAAAAGTCATGGTATCATAGTCCAACAGGTCTTCGTTCTTTCCCTTCAACTTTCGGGTGACCGTCTCAACTTGATCCCGAAGCTTCTGCATCTCGGCCTGAGTTCCGGCTACTCTACCGGCAGCATATTCGGCCATATCATCATCAAATCCCGGTACATCATCATTCAAACCAGCTGGCGGCTCCTCGCGCCTCTCATTCTCAGAACCTCCCGCAGCGCGGGGCAAAGCAATGTTGGACATGGTGGCAGTCAGTGCCTGTAGGTGCTCGGCCATTTTTGCGAGATTGGCCTCAATCTGATCCATCCGAGACCCCTCGTTGACTGATTCGCTCATATTCGCTGAAGGTCTTTTGACTAATCTTCCCTCTTCTCTAACCCAACGGGAATCTATGTTGTCTCTCTTAAGGCTACGTGTCAGTGCATATATGTGCGATGCATGTAATAGATAAAATTATAAAAAGAAATTTCAAACTACTTGGCCCATTATCATTTTAAAGTATTTAATCACACCATCACGCGGTGCAAACTTGTCCCAGTTGAAAAGGCCCAACAGGTTTACACTTTACAATGACATGGCTAAATGACTTCAAATGATAAAAGGCCCATTCACAAAGTGGCCCACCGGCATTTTAGAAGCTTTTGGCCCAACTGTCAAAGGACACAAACTTGCCCCAGTTTAAATGGCCCAACAAGTTCACATCTTTTGACAAAAGGTCCAACTGGATCCAAATGACGGCGGTCCAACACACAAACATAAAATACATAACTACCGGTTCTTTCAAGGCTAAGTTTCACAAGTGGGTTCACGGGGCGCGGACAAAGGCTCTCGTTTGACGAAGGATTACCCACAACTAGGACTCCCCACTCAAGGGTTCAAGCGACCAAGTGAGTGCACCTTTTTTATACCTTACGGTACGTGCCAACGAGTTACGGTGTGTGACTAACTGTCGAATGGATTTCCCGTTGTAGATTCCCCAGAGGGAAGGTGGAGCGAGGCTCTCTTAAGTACCCAAGCCCCTTAGGCTCTTATCGCTTGGTGTCAGGAATAAACAACGAGTCCTCCAAACTAGTATGTCACAACGAGCTACAAGTAATGATTTATCTGGGTGCCTTCACAGCTTTTCCCCGAAGGGTAGTGAGTGAAGGAAGACACCCCACCATCACCTAGCTTCAACAAAAGCCTTTGATTAACCCCCTCAACCCACTATAGAAATGGTCAACTAATGCACAAATTATACACATCACAAGACATGATTTCGAGGCCAATTCTCTAATTCCCCAGTGGAGTCGCCAGACTGTAGACAACAGAACCTGGGCGACGCTGTTCTAGGCTCGCGGCCTAGTTGGGAAGTACAAAATAACATGGAGTCGCCACCCGGTGTGAACCGGGACAAAGATTTAAGGCCGCACTCACCCCTCGCAAGGGAAGACCTCAAACCGTTGGGTTCGGAATGGTCCCTTACTTATGTCATTTGTGATGATATGATTTGTGCAATAAACTAACCGAATCTATTCAACATTCATGCTCAAGGGTACTTAGATCTAACATGCTTTCATCCAAATAATTCCACGCAATGTAACACAACAAGCATATTGAACCATTAAATCAACATGCATAAATCATTACCCAAACGCATCATAAACTAAGAACATGCATAATGAACAACCTAAACATGCTTTAAACAAATAAATAACAAACTAAATTAAACCATGCTTCAAATAATAAACAAATAATCTAAAGTCTATAACATGCTCAAATACAAGTTAGGATGAGACGAGATACGTGTATCTTAAGTGATACGTGGCATTGTATCCCGAGTGCAGACCATACTACTACCGTCCATTCGGAATCGGCTATGGAATTTACGTCCGGGTTTCCATCCGATATACCACAAAAGGGAACACATATCCCGCTCACCCAACAATCACATCATGCTTCAAACGACTCTCATGCTATTATATATCAAATAAATAAAACACAATAAAGAAGATAAGTAGAAAGGTGCCCTCAGGTCTAACCTCTTTTGTCGTCTTAGAAAGGGCGTTACACGTCCGTTGGAAGGGTGAATGATCCGCTACTCTTTAGTTCACCAACTCCACGTCTTTCCTCGCTGTTTTGCTGCTCGGGTGCTGTTTCAAGTCCGTTTCGCTGCTGCTTGCTTCGCTGCTACGTTTCAGGTCACTGTCTTGATGGTTTAGCGGACTGTTTTGGGTGATTTTGAAGGCTTAGGGAGGTGCGTTTGTGGGGATTTTTTAGGGAAACTTTATGGAGGTTTTTTGGATGGTGTTTAGGTGATTTAGGACTGTTTTATGGGTTGAAGACGCAACAAAATTGACCAGAACAGGGGACGAAACTGTGCAGTTCAAGGTGCAGTGAGGGGTGTTTCGGGACTGTTTTGGGCGCTGAATTGGAGCTGTGAATGGGGGGTCTTTTGTGCGACTTTGGGGCTGTATTTGAGGCTTATTTTAAGGTGTTTTAGGGCTGTGAATGGTGGCTGGAACTTGGTAATGGAGGGCTGTGAAAAGGGGTTTAGGCGTGAAGGGTTTGGGTGAAGGAAGAATGATGCGGCAATGGAGGATGCTTAGGTTTAATGATTCGGCAATGGAGGCTTCAAGGAGTTTTTGGACGTGCAAGGAGGCTTGAGAAATTGTTTGGGACGTGATTTGTGAGATATGTGTGCTAGGTTTTGAATGGGGGTGAAGGCCTCTTTTTATAGGCAAAGAGAGAAGACTTTCCTAATTAGATTAGGAAGGAATCTCCTAATTGATTTCTAATAAGGAATGCATCTCCTAATTAGGATTTGGGATTGGATTTGATTTGGTAGGGATTTGAATTGATTTAGGCATGTGTTAAATGTGATTTTGGCTATTTAGGAAGGCTATGGGCGTGAATCACTCTCTTTTGGTCATGGATTTGGTTTGACTTGGTTTGACTTGGGTTGACTTGGGTATTTGGGCTTGGTTTGGGTTAGGTATGTGGTCTATGGGAGTTTTGGCCTAGGGTGAGCTTTGAAACGGAAGTCCAACAAGCAACCGAAGCGAAAACAACGAGATTAATTCCATCAAAAATTCTATTTTCCAACTTTACCCTTCCAACGTCCGTTTCCCGCGACTTTCATGACTAAAGAAGTAGTTGCCTCCATACGAGACTCATCATTGGGCTAAAGTGTAAAAATACAATGCCTACACCAGGACCATAACTCAACTGGGTGTACTCGATGCCCAAGACCATAACTCAACTCTTGCATCTCTGAGGTTGGTGGTGCCCTACGTCCAGGACAAATACTCAACTGCAACGTAGAGCTCTACACCCAGGACCATAACTCAACTGGGTGTAGCCACCACTAGGGACCAGGTACACGATCCTAAGCCGCCATCCTGGCCCTAAATGTGCACATGTACTATGTATCCGTCAATTCAAACCGTATCTCAAGTTACATGCTGGGGTGAGGTTTTACCTCATGCCTCGAAAACCACGTAAAACTGCTGGTGAACTTCTAAAACATAAATCAAATCTCAAAACTGTAAGAAACTTTTCTAGAATACTTTTCTTTCAAAAGCATTTACAACTTTTCTTTAAAACACTTTGAATTTCAAAAATGTTGTTAACTGCAACTCAATCTCTGAAAATATTAACACACACACATATGCACATGCCTATATGCATCTCTCATGCTTCCTTCTACTCTAGCCATGATTTATTACATGTCATACATGTACAAACCTCAGGTCATGTATTTCTATAACACACTGAAATTATTCATATAAATGCATTACTCTAATCATACATAAAACTTATCTTTACACTCTATATACTTATCTAACATCCTTACTATATACAAGCTTTCTTATTACGTCATGCAACTTACCTTATGTTCTATATGCATAACATGTCATGATTATGCTTTGCTCACACACATGCATAATCAAAATAACATACATTAAAGTACTTATAAACTATATACCCATCTGCTAAATATATGTTTATGCTTATGTGTGCACGTACATGTATTCTTATTTTTGTGTCCTCTATATACATCCGAACATACAATTTTTTTTCATTCCCTTACAATGTGTTCTTTAAACCTTAGTCTCATTCCCTAGGGTGTAGTTTCTACATCCCCTGAACCCAAGTCTCATTTAATTATAGTCATAATTATGACGTCATTTATATGCTCCATTTATACATATATATTCATACTGGTTTATATCTACGATTACATCTCTTTACTTATACATGCTCATACTTATCTCTTACTCATACCTCTACTTGTAATTTCTTGTTCTTATCTATATGTGCATATAATACACCTGCTTCTATCTTCTACATTCATCTGTATGTATAACTATATACATGTTTCATGCATATACTATATTCTACCTTACTATATATCTAATTTCGAACAATGCTAAATCTTTTAACTATTCGAAGCATGATTTACTTACCTGTTTTACCGGAAACTCGCTAATTCTGCCAGATCAATCATATCTCATCTGATTCACCCCGGATTCTACCACATTTTTTGTTTTAACATATTATATCATATTCAATTTAGTTCATACAAATTCGTTACACTACGGAATAAATCGAAGCATCCGAAACTAAATCGATACACTTTAAAATATCAAATTTTGAACGGAGAGTCGTACCGAAATTTCGAGGCCATATTCGGACTCCCACGGCCATACGAACTCGCTGGTGTGATCAGAATTCTGATCGGAGCTACTGTTCACCTGGGTGCTACATTACACGTGCCATTTTCTTCCTCGTTTTGCGTTCTTCTGGCGCTGTTCGGCGAAACCGACTCCGCACACTCGTAGTACTCGTCGAGGGCTTCGATTTGGCGGATGGCACGGCTCGTGAAACGAACCGATGAGCCGGGATCGGGAACCACAAGTCGCGACTATTTTCTTCTTCCTGCCGCTATTCTGGTCGCCATCTGCACGATCGCCGGCCACCACGGGATGTGTCGTGGCCGGATGATCAGGATGTTGCTGTCGCACGCCGCCGTCGGCCACCGGAGGGCCATCCATGATGCCGGTCTTCCTTTCTTTCTCCTCACGCCCAAATGCCGATTCTTTCTTCTCTTTATTTTTTTTTTTTCTTTTTATTTGTAAATGCTAATAATAATAATAAATAATAAATATAACACAATTATCACAAATTCGAAAATGGCTAAAATGCTCCCACTATGAAGGGTATTTTCGGAAATCACCACTTTTGTAGCACTTCTGATGCGATGTTTGAAAAAAGTTCAACACGAAAGTTGTTCGTCCCGGAAAAACGAGTCTGATGGTTCAAGAATCAACTCAATTGGAGTTTGTTTGCCAATTCTGTGGCCAAAATAGTAAACTTTACTCATATAGTAAAAATCGCGTAACTGACTTTTGATCCCCACACGTTTTCCAACGCGATGAATATTCATAATATATTATTCCAACCTATATAACTTTGCATGATCTCTTATTCTCTGTTATTATCAGGATCCGAGACTATAACTCCGGTCCGGAAATCCTCTAGAACATTCTCGAAAATCTGGGATGTTACATTCACCCCTCCTTATAAAAATTTCGTCCTCGAAATTTCTCCGTCCTTACAACTACTGATTCCAACCCGGTCTCATGTGAGGAAAATATCTTACTATAAACTCCACTGATATAACTTCTTTTTCTCAACTGTTAGCTAATCTCTATCTATAAGCTAAGATCCTTAGCTGTTCATCCAAGGCTTTAAACTAACTATACTGATCTGGTTCTCAACTCTGACTATGCTGATCTGGTTCTTATATCTAGTTGTATTGTTCTGGTTCTAATCTCGAATCCTCTGGCCTCACAAGGGCCCTATACTGATTCTATCTTATCCTTGCTGGTTTTCTAATCCAAAAGGCCGCAAAAGTACTAACTCGATTCAATATCTTCCTATACGAAGATAGCTAATCTATTCACAACAAATGAGTCACCCATGGACTCATATTCAAGAAAACAAGGCACTGAACCATACAATCATATCATATCAAATAATCATATAAGATACATACAAAGACCTACATGGTCTTTACCAACTTTGTAACATCCCGCCTAGGCCTGAATGCTACCGGCTGGAGACAGGCTAACCCTACCTCCGTAAGCCTCTTAATTTAATGAAAATTTCGGCATGATGTATTCGTAACATCATGCAACTTGGCTTATAGCCAGCTCCAAAAGACAATCAAGTCAAACAACTCAACAAAAACTCAATCATCAACAAGGCCTCAGGCCTGAACCCAATGAACATAATGAAAATACTTGGCCTCCGGCCAGAACTCAAAACGAAACTATACCATTACATGACTTATAGAAATAATATGCAAATACAAAACCATACAAAGGGCCGTGAGGACCCATAACTCAACCCAGGACACTCTTGACTGCATTTGGGGCGATCCACCGTCTTCAAAGTCTTCACCAAACTTCTGCTACTGACCTGCAAAACTACAACTAAGAAGGTGTGAGTCATATTGACTCAGTAAGTAACCATGCAGAAATTTACAAAACATATATAACCATATTACTTTTATCCATTTAATTACCATACTACTAGTTACTGATCTTTTGTCTGGACACACATATACATATACTAACTTCTGCTTACTACAATCAATATAACTCATCAAGTTTTACTTTACTAACTAGCAAACTAAGGTCCATTACACTTATACTGTGCTACTTTGATTCTTTTCTTAACTTTTTTGTATACTCTGAGCTGTCGAAAATTAGAAAATTATAATAACTTTCTTTTATTCCATTGAAATGTCATCAAATCGGATTTATGAGATATTCTTCTTATAAGTCTTCATTACACAATCTTCAATCATGCATACATATATAAATACAATTCTATCATCATGTTTTATTATTCATAAAGAATCTCTCTTATGTAAACATATAACTCGTACAAACATCGTTCAAAAATAAATATAAACATGATAATGTTATCGGGCATCAGCATCAACTACATACATCTCATATGATTTTTAGAATGTGTGGCCTATATACTTGTCCTGTGAACTATACTCTGCTCAATAAGCCATGCTTTATAACTATTACTTTAAAAAATTTCTGAAGAACTTACATATGAATGTACTAATGATATCATGCATAGTATTAACTATATGCATCTCATATGAAAGTACTAGAATACATAATTTATATGCATGATTATAAACCTTACTACACTTAACATGCTATGCTTTAGAAGGTACTTTCTGAAAACCCTTTATGAAGAACTCTTTGCTGAAAACTTTATTTTACTTTTTCTTTCTGGAAAAGCTCAAATTGAAAACTGTATCTCAAAACTATAAGTTGTATCTGCAGTCTGAGAATTGCATTTGAAACTGTAATTTGTGTCTGAAAACTGAAAACTAATCCTTTCTCTGAGTTCTGTATCTCTGAAAACTATTTTCTGAAAATCTGATATTTCAAAACTTCTTTCTAAAAACTGTGTACTGAAAGTATGAAAACAAAAAAACTGCTCTACGTCCAGGACCATAACTCAACTGGACGTCTCTCTACACCCAGGACCATAACTCAACTGGGTGTACTCGATGCCTAGGACCATAAATCAACTGTGGCATCTCTGAGGTTGGTGGTGCCTTACGTCCAGGACAAATACTCAACTGTAACGTAGAGCTCTACACCCAGGACCATAACTCAACTGGTTGTAGCCACCACTAGGGACCAGGAACACGATCCTAAGCAGCCATCATGGCCCTATATGTGCACATGTACTATGTATCCGTCAATTCCAACCGTATCTCAAGTTACATACCGGGGTGAGGTTTTACCTCATGCCCCGAAAATCACGTAAAACTGCTAGAGAACTTCTAAAACATAAATCAAATCTCAAAACTATAATAAAATTTTCTAGAATACTTTTCTTTTAAAAGCATTTACAACTTTTCTTTAAAACACTTTGAATTTCAAAAATGTTGTTAATTGCAACTCAATCTCTGAAAATCTGAATACACACATATGCACATGCATATATGCATCTCTCATGCTTCCTTCTACTCTAGCCATGATTTATTACATGTCATACATGTACATACTTCAGGTCATGTATTTCTATAACACACGGAAATTATTCATATACATGCATTACTCTAATCATACATAAAACTTATCTTTACACTCTATATACTTATCTAACATCCTTACTATGTACAAGCTTTCTTATTACCTAATGCAACTTACCTTATGTTCTATATGCATAACATGTCATGATTATGATTTGCTCACACACAGGCATATTCAAAATAACATACATTAAAGTACTTATAAACTATATACCCCCTGCTAAATATCTGTTTATGCTTATGTGTGCATGTACCTGTATTCTTATTTTTGTATCCTTCTATATACATCCGAACATATAATTTTTTTTTCATTCCCTTACAATGTGTTCTTTAAACCTTAGTCTCATTCCCTAGGGTGTAGTTTCTACATCCCCCAAACTCAAGTCTCATTTAATTATAGTCATAATTATGACCTCATTTATATTCTCCATCTATACATATATATTCATACTGGTTTATATCTAAGAGTGCATCTCTTTACTTATACATGCCCATACTTATCTCTTACTTATACCTCTACTTGCAATTTCTTGTTCTTATCTATATGTGTATATAAATACACATGCTTCTATCTTCTACATTCATCTGTATATATAACTATATACATGTTTCATGCATATACTATATTCTACCTTATTATATATCTAATTTCAAACAAGGCTAAATCTTTTAAGTATTCGAAGCATGATTTACTTACCTGGCTAGGCGAGTGCCCGCGATCCGGGTCCGATCTGTCAAACAATAATAACACAAGGTCAGAACCGCTATTTGCAGAACTTTCTACTCATCTACAATAAACTACGGATTTTCTCGGAATACTCAAATCCTCACCGACTCTACGGTTTAAGTTTCATTACTCTAATATGTCTTTCTATACTATTCTGAAGTAACCAGATACCGCAGATTCTCACTTTATGCGTTTGCGGTAGAACTTGCGGAAAACTTTCCGCAAATGCTACGGAATGGTCTCGAACCCTCCAAACCTATCTAAAATGATTTAATTATCCTCGCAATATCTAAAATGATTTAATTATCCTCGCAATATCATATCTATACTATTTACGTGCTTACGGTCATCTACACTTGGTCGCGTGAGAAATTCTATTTTACCGGAAACTCACTAATTCTACCAGATCAATCATATCTCATCTGATTCACCCCGGATTCTACCACATTTTTCGTTTTAACATATTATATCATATTCAATTTAGTTCATGCAAATTCGTTACACTACGGAATAAATAGAAGCATCCGAAACTAAATCGATACACTTTAAAATATCAAATTTTGAACGGAGAGTCGTACCGAAATTTCGAGGCCATATTCGGACTCCCAACGGCCATACGAATGCGCTGGTGTGATCGGAATTCCGATCGGACCTACTGCTCACCTGGGTGATACAGTACACGCGCCATTTTTTTCCTCGTTTTGCGTGCTTTCGGCCGATGTTCGGCAAAATCGACTCTGCACACTCGTAGTACTCGTCGATGGCTTCGATTTGGCGGGTGGCACTGCTCGTGAAACGAACCGACGAGCCGGGATCGGGAACCACATGTCGCGACTGTTTTCTTCTTCCTACCGCTGATCTGGTCGCCGTCTGCATGATCGCTGGCCACCACGGGATGCGTCGTGGCCGGATGATCAGGATGCTGCTGTCGCACGCCGCCGTCGGCCACCGGAGGGCCATCCACGACGTCGGTCTTCCTTTCTTTCTCCTCACGCCCAAATGCCGATTCTTTCTTCTCTTTATTTTTTTTTCTTTTTATTTGTAAATTCTAATAATCGAAATAAATAATAAATATAACACAAATATCACAAATTCGAAAATGGCTAAAATGCCCCCACTTGGAAGGGTATTTTCGAAAATCACCACTTTTGAAGCCCTTCTGACGCGATATTCGAACAAAGTTCAACACGAAAGTTGTTCGTCTCGGAAAAACTAGTCCGTTGGTTCAAAAATCAACTCGATCGGAGTTCGTTTGCCAATTCTGTGGTGAAAACAGTAAACTTTACTCATATAGTAAAAATCGCGTAACTGACTTTTGATCTTACACGTTTTCCAACGCGATGAATATTAATAATATATTATTCCAACCTATATAACTTCACATGATCTCTTATTCTCTGTTATTATCATGATCCGAGACTATAACTCCGGTCCGGAAATCCTCTAGAACATTCTCGAAAATCTGGGATGTTACAGTATATAAATCACTATTCAAACATACCGTAAACTAATCAAAATAACATGCGTAAAGAACAACATAAATATGCTTTAAAAAATAAATAACGAACTAAATTAAACCATGCTTTGAATAATAAATAAAACAACCTTGAGACTATCACATGCTCAAATATAAGTTTGGATGGAACGAAAACATATGTCTCTAAAGTGGTACATGGCGTTGTATCTCGAGTACAAACCGCATTACCGTCCATTTAGATTCAGCTACGAAATTTACATCCCGGTTTCCATCCTATATACCACAAAAGGGAACACATGTTCCGTCCATCCAATAATCACATCATGCCTCAAACGAATCTCATGCAATAATATTTTGAAAATAAATAAGATAGACGAAAGATAATAAATAAAAGGGTGCCCTCAGGTCTAACCTCTTTTGTCGTCCCAAGAAAGAGCGTTACATGTCTATTGGAAGGGTAGATGATCCGCAACTTTTCTGATTCACTAACTCAACGTTTTTCCTCACTGTTTTGCTGTTCCGGCTGCTATTTTTACTCCGTTTCACTGTTGTTTTGCTGTTGTTTTTCAGGCCACTGTTTTGGTCGTTTAGGGGACTATTTTGGGCGACTTTAAAGGCTAATTGGCTTGCGATTTTAAGGGCTTTAGGGGGAACTTTTTACAGTTTTTAGGTGATTTCTGGACTATTTGGAGGGCTAAAATCACTACAAAACTGATCAGGTCAGGGGCTATTTGTGTGGCAGTTTGGTGCAGTGCAGTGAGTGTTTTAGGCTTGGTTTGGACGTGAACTAGGGGCTGTGTGTGGGGGCTATTTTGCGGCACTTTGGGGCAGTGTTTGGGACTGTTTTAAGGCTGATTTGGGCATGATTTAGGGGCTGTGAAAAGGGGTTAAAGATGCGACAAAGAGGGGTTGTGTTTGGGGCTTAGGCGTGAATGAAGGGGGATGGTGAATGATGGGGGGTCTAGGGCTCACGGCAATGGGGGCTTTGGAGAAGGCTTTGGACGCACAAGGGAGGGCTTATGTGTGTCTTGGACGTGAATTTGGTGAATGTATGTTCTCTGAATGTGTTGTGTTGTGAAGGGTGGTTAAGGGTCCTTTTTATAGGCAAATGAGAGGAGACTTTCCTAATCCTAATAGGAATAGGATTTCTATTGATGGTGAAATTTATTCTAATTGGTATCTCATAAGGAATAGATCTCCTAATTTAGGATTGTGATTGGATTTGATTAGGAAAGAGATCTAGGAGATTTCTTCTAATTATGAATGGATTTAACTTGATTTTAGCATGTGATAAATGTGTATTTACGTAATTAAAAGGAATTTTGGGCGAGATCAAGGCTCCATGGGCATGTGGGTTTTAGTTCATGGGTAGGCTTGGTATTTTGGGTTTGGTTTAGGTTTGGTAAGTGGTCTATGGGGGTTTTGGGCCTAAGATAAGCTTTGAAACGGAGGTCCAACAAACAACCGAAGCTAAACAACGAGATAAAATCCAACAAAAAAATTCATTTTCCAACTTTACCCTTCCAACGTCCGTTTCCCGCGACTTTCACAACTAAAGAAGTAGTGTCTCCATACGAGACTCATCATCGGGACTTATATGCAAGAATGCAGTGCCGACACTTACCCTTAGCCTTTCCAGTGCCTTTCTTCTTCTTCTTTGCAGATTTAGAAGATTCGGCAACATTTGCCTCTACATTAGCCTTACGAGGATCCACAAACATGGACTCGTAATGGGTGAGCTCATTAAGCAGTTGGGTCCAAGTAAAAGACAACTTGTTCATAACATAGTTGATTTTAAACTGCAGGAAACTCTTCGGAAGAGTTTCCATAATCATGGTCACCTGGCTACGCTCGTCAATACGAGCTCCATGGGTTTCAGCGGTGTTGAGATAAATCATGATCCTTAAGACGTGCTCTCGGACTGATGTCTCATCCTTTATCCTAGCAGTCATCGCTGAGACCATGGCCTCATGGCGTTGACGCTCCGAAGGCTACCAAACATGCCCTGTAATGACTCCATCATCTGAGATGCTAGAGCCATAGTTCATGCTTTGCAGCAAGAACCTCAAACATCCCAGCTAGCAAGTAGCAGTGGGCTTTCTCATTTACCGCGACCTATTTCTGGTAGGTATCGCGCACAGCTTGGCCAGTATTTCTGGCTGGCTCGGGAGGAAGTTCCTCCGTCAAGACAAACTTCAGGTCTTCACAGACCAGGATAGCGTTCATGTTACTTTTCCACTTAACATAGTTTTCTCCGGTCAATTTATCGTTTGAGAGTATGGAAATAATTGGAGAAACCATGGCTGAAAATAAAATAAACATGCATTTAACATTCAATCATCGCATATCAAAATCATCAAAGAATTTTGGCATTAAATTAAACATGATGCCTGAACCATGAATAATGAATAAGAAAGCTAAGAGAATTACTATGCCATGGAAATCTATCATCCCACAAGTAAGTGCCGCTGTAGGGTAAGTCAAGTACTCGCATGATAGATCGAGACAATCTCATTCGATTTAAAATATGCGGGAATAACTCTTATTCCTATATCAAACAACTACCATTTTATTTGATCAAGGAATTTCATTAACAGTTAATTATTCCTTTGTGAGTGTAACCCGCCGTTTCGGGATTCTTTGACTTAACGAGTGAAGTGTCGTCATAGGGTAGGTCAGTTCACAAGATTCATCTAGAATCCATATCCTTTCGAAACCCAAACCTGATATTGATCTAAAATGGACACCATCCGTAGGGGGACGAAAATAAAGCCGTTTCGAGGCACCTTTTGAATCTTACGTTTTTGGACTAACAACGGAGATCGCGGGATGTACTGTCGTATACCCCTCTCCCACTCAATATTTTAAAATTAAGGTTCTATCTAAAATATCTAATATTTTATTTTAACTGGTATGGATAAACTTATGGCGGCTAAATCATAATGGTTATTTACACTAGTTTGTCATAAGTGAGCTAAATCAATTTTAACTATTAAACTTATGTCACTAATATTTACTCTATTAAACTAATTTAATTAGAGTGGTATAAGTGAGCTACAATATTTTAACTCTTAAAATACTAGGCACTTAAGGGTCTAAAATCATGGAATTATAAAAGGTCAAAATTCAATTAACATTTTAATAAATTTTTAGTGCGTCATAAAATCCAATGGTACGTGGAATTATATCCTGAGTGCAGACCACATTTCTGTCCATTCGGAATCGACTATGGAATTATATCCGGGTTTCCATCCTATATACCAATGGAATTTATTATGCACCAATTAAGCCCAATATATTAGAATTCAAATTTTAAACCATAAATCCAATTAATCTAATTAATTGATTTTCATGCATATCATTTTCTAACTTAAACATTTTAAATTACATAAAATCATAATTTTATGTCTATTATGATAACGCATCTATGATATGTTATGGCAAGTAAAATGCATGAGTGGGCACCCTAAGTTGTATGACATGTTATTCAAACAATTCGAAATAAAATACATATAACATAAAAATATTTTGCATTGGTCGGGCTCTTATTTTTCCTATACTAATATAATTAGTACATAAGATTCACCAAGGCATTCCTTGGCTTCAAATCCCGCTCCAAAGTGGTGTTGGCTCTTTTTGCAACTTTGGTGCTCCAAATTACAAATAATTGAGACTTTACATTGAAAATTAAAAATTACAACAATATAAACAATGGCCTTATGGCCTTACATCCCAAAAGCAAAACCAACTACAAAAATAAGAGCCGGAAAAATTTACGACCAATGAAAATCCATTTATCACATAAAATAACAAAACCATTCATCACATGAATATAACATGTGCCCATTCATCTAAACATGCATATCATATTTATAACTCATATAAATATATTAAAAATAGAAACTTTAAATGAAAAGGCGAAGGGTTAAGAGCACTTTTCAACCTCGCTCTTGCTGCCAATTGTAGGAAATGCTTTCCTCGCGCAGCGGAAGCAATTAGGCCCACGGATCGAACTTGAAAAAATTTTATGCTTTGCCCTTCCTTTGGCCGAATGATACCAGTGGGTATACAGAAATTTTGCTTCTGTTTTGGACAAGATTTCAGCCCCGGAATACCCCCAAAACAGTCTCCAAACATTCCCTTGAACTGCAGTGAAATAGCAGACTGTTTTGCACTCGTTGCACGCGCGAACTGCTCCCAAACCAGTCCACTTTATGTGTGGCTTGCTGTATGAGTTTAGGTCTGATTTTTCACTTAAAATCAATCCTAACTCAGCCTTAAAATTACCAAAAGTGTTTCTCAAAACCCGAGTTAAAAACCAAACAAAACCGAGCCCCAAAATTAGGCTATGTGCGTGCGGCAGTAGGGTTTATTTTTGCCCACTGCCGTAAATGATGGAGGAGGGAAGAAGAGCTTTTTCAATGCCACAAGGTCGTTTGGGCTATGACTCGTTACTAACGGAGAGTAGTGTGGGCTACACTCACAAATTAATCACTAAACGGTTTAGAGATTAAAATCACACACCGAAATAATTTCAGGTTCTTCAATTCACTTTCTTAACTCTTGAGAGCTTGAAGAACAGATGGAGGCTAGGGTTCTAAAGTCTAGATCTGAAAAGAAAAATATAATTTTTCTTTTATACTTAGGGTAATTTGTTTCATAAAACAAATCAACCATTAGTCTCCCAATCCATGCATGTTTCGGCCAGGGCAAGGGATCCTTGCTGGATTTTGTTTCAAAAATAAACAAATTTTATTCCTTACATCATAGGGTGTTCGGCAAGGTTAGGGTATATTGGTTTGATTTTGTTTCTCAAACAAACAAATCTTATTCCTTACACAAGAAGGAATTCGGCCAAGGTTGGTAATTTTGATTTGATTTTGTTTCTCAAACAAACAAATCATATTCCTTATCCAATAAGGAATTCTACCATGGTGATGATTTTGTTTCCAAAATTAAATCTTAACCTTATTAAATTATATCATATATAATTCAATGTTCTAATTTTAATAATTATCATATAATTATTAATACCTTACATTAAATTTTAATGTATAGTCTCAAGTGTGATGTAATTAATATATTAATCATAATAATAATATATATTCTTTGTGAGTAGATAATTGGACTATCCAATCATATTAACTCCGCTAAAGTATATCGAGCTAGCACGTGGACCAAATAGACCTACGGTTCCGAGCTCCAATAATCTCGAAATATTAATTAAGCTCTTATTTAAATATTTCGAATTATTAACTCAAGGTTATTCCACTAAAAATTCGAAGTTGCACTCTCGTTGGCAGTAGATGAAATATTAAGCCGAACCAAGTCGGTGTCCCACTGATATAGTCATTGCATACGAATTGATCCTTCACGAGTATCCCGTAATTAGAGTCGGGTCATAATATCTGTTATACCCCTCTCATTATTTTACCTTAAGTACCATTGATTCTCTAATGAACGATTTATTCATAACTATTATGAATGTTAATCTTTCTATTCGTAATAGAAAGACTTGAGCGCTCAAATCGTTCAAGTACCGAATCAACCCTTAAGAAATACTCACCTACTTCTCGCGAGAAGAGTGAATTCCATGTCTATGTAAGACATTCCCAGCTACAAACAAACTGTGCCCCCAAAGTACATAGCTATTGATTGGGACTGCTACAACACAACCTCACCTTTGTAAATCAAATGACACAGCCTGCCATGCAGGAGTTCGTAGTACACTCAGGATTAAGATCAATCCATATATGACCATCAAATATATTGAAATGACTTTCTTTGCTTAACGGATACTATAAGAATGTCATTTTCTATCCGGATCCAGTCCTATATGATCGCATCATACAAGGTACCTCCATTTCATGTCTCTACATGGTTGATCCGGATCAAGATCGCCATACAAATAAGAATGAACCGTAGCTATAGATAAACCACAAACAAGTACCCGGTTTGTTTGCTCTCTATGGACTGTTTAAGATTACTAACTTCAGACTTAAATCCTCTGTGTATGACACTCATACACTAAGTCTGAAGGTACATAAGTAATCTACGGTATTTACGAAGATATATGATATGCGAAAAATAAACAAAAAATTTGATGAATGAATACGCATCATTTTATTTCAAAACGAACGAAACCGTTCATCACATGTAGCACTAGGGCATACATCCCAACAATCTCCCTCTTGCACTAGAGAAAATGGGAATGTCACATAATCCTAGACCATCTAGGTGACCTTCAAAAACTTTTGCCGGCAAGGTCTTTGTAAACGGATCAGCAAGGTTCTCTGCGGATGCAATCTTTGTGACGGTAACGTCTCCTCTCTGCACTATCTCACTGATGAGGTGATATTTCCTCTCTATATGCTTTCCCCTCTTGGGGCTTCTTGGTTCTTTGGAGTTTGCACCGCTCCACTATTATCGCAATAAAGGGTGAGTGGTCTATCTATATCTGGAACAACTTCCAGATCTCCCAAGAATTTACGGAGCTAGACTGCTTCCTTTTGCTTCACAAGCCTGTACATATTCAGCCTCCATGGTGGAGTCGGCAATGCAAGATGCTATATGCTCTCCGCCATACAATAGCCCCACAACCTAGGGTGAACACTGATCCAGATGTGGATTTCCTGGAATCAACATCCGTTTGAAAATCAGAGTCTGTATATCCCCTTTAGATCATATCCTCACTGGAATATACCAGCATATAATCTCTCGTTCTCTTTAGATACTTGAGAATGTGTTTCACAGCCACCCAGTGATCCAATCCTAGGTTTGACTGAAACCCACTGACTACTCCCACTGCAAAACAGATGTCTGTTCTCATGCATAACATGGCATACATGAGACTACCAACCGCTGAGGCGTATGTGATATGTCTCATTTCCTCAATACCCTGAGGTGTCTTAGAAGACTGTTCCTTCGACAAATAAGTTCCATACCGATAAGACAGATTGCCTTTCTTGGAATTCTGCATCCCGAATTGCACAAGGATCTTGTTAATGTAGGATGCCTGAGACAGAGCTAACAGTCGTTTCTTGCGATCTCGAAGTATCTGGATCCCAAGAACATAACTGGCCTCTACCAAATCTTTCATTTGGAATGCTCAGCTAGCCAGGTTTTACGTCTGATAATATCCTTACATCATTCCCAATGAGTAAAATATCATCGATGTATAAAACAAGAAAAAAACCATGTTCCCGTCAATGACGCGTTTGTATACATAAGGTTCATTAATATTCTGCTCAAAATTATAAGACTTGATCGTTGTGTCAAATCTTATGTTCCAATATAGAGATACCTGCTTGAGTCCATAAATGGACCTTTGCAGTTTGCAAATTTTTTGCTCTTGACCTTGGGCGATGAACCCTTCTGGTTGTATCATATAGATACTTTCATCAAGATTGCCATTCAAGAATGCAGTCTTGACATCTGTTGCCAAATTTCATAGTCATAATACGTGACAATGATAGAAGAGTGCGGATGGTTTAAGCATAGCTACTGGCGAAAAGTTTCCTCATAGTCAACTCCTCTTTCTGGGTATAACCCTTGGCCACTAGTCTAGCCTTGAAGGTCTGTAACTTCCCATCTGATCCCCTCTTCCTCTTGTAGATCCACTTGCAACCTATGGTTTCACTCCATCAGTTTTGTCTACAAGTTCCCAGACCGAGTTGGAGTACATGGACTTCATCTCTAGGTTCATGGCTTTGAGCCATTCCCTTTTTCAGAATCATCCATTGCACTATGTAGGTCAATGGATCATCTATACCATCACTGGAGGCGACAACTTGTTGCCTCTCCAACCCCTAAGTAGCGTTCAGGTTGTCGTACACCTCTCCCACTACGTCTAGGTGATAGCTCATTCTGACTGGGTAGCATCGACTATCAGATGTCGAAGGCGCTATGTATTGTCAACTTTCATCGACGATGGTGTACTGGTCGAACCAGTAAGTAACTCCTCGAGTAATATTTTACTACGAGGCTTGAACTCCCTCATGCTCTACTATTTGCTCAACTCCGGGCTTAGGCCCAATAGGTTGTTACATCAAATAGAGTAACTTATTAGTTCCCAAGACTATTCTGAGGTTCTATTCCCAATCTGAAAATTAAAATCGTTTAAAGATATTTTCTCTCAGGATTATGTTCTAAACGCTAATCTTTCAATTATCTTGATTGCTATAGTCCAACTATCCAATCAACGATTTCGGGTACTATTTAATATAATGATTACTATAGTCTAACTATATAATCAACTATAATTTGATTGGTAAATTCAAATATATTGATTACTATAATCAATTATATAATCAACTATAAATTGAAGTAGTTTGAATACGTTCCAACTGTTTAATTAAAACAACGATTAAATATTAGTCCAACTAATATATATCTTTAAATAATGACGAAAAATGAAATGAGCGCGTATTGGCAAGTATCTAAACGAAATTGCAAATTTAATACTTGCCTCCCACTTTTTTCGGCGAGCCTCTAACCCTCTGTTGAGTACTCGGGAAACCTAGTTTCCTAGTGGGCTAGGATCCCGTTAAATTACACACAACCTTGACTTTGGCCAACAAGCTGTTTGATATTAAATAGGTAGATCTCTAAGATCAATTGGATCTCATCCAATTCCTAGATCCAGTAGGTGGACATCTAAGTCCGAAACATATATCTAATATATGCCAATATATCCGATATATTCCCTAACCTTTTTCCTCTGAATCAACTAAGCCTTGGCTTTGGCACAACAAGCTTAATGATTCCAATTAAGCGGACCCATTAACCTTGAAAGCTTCGTGATCGATGTCGATGGACAAGAAGTGATCTTGACTTTGGCCAACAAATCATAACTTGGACAAGACATGCGATATGGAACAAAGCCTTCATGATTCAAACACATCCGTGATGGACAAAGGTCTTGAATTTGGCCAACAAACCAGTGCCAATCTTGGATCTTGAGAATAAGTCATTCAATGGAAAGAAAAACGCTTAATATTTGTTTAGGATTTTTCCGTAATTGGCAACCAATTAATTATCTTTGATTAGGTCTCATCATACACCCTTAAGCATGCATTCTAAAAGCATAATAAGGCGCAATAAATAAATTAATAATGATATGCGGATGGATATTTAAAACATTTTGTTCCTAGAACAAATCTCTCTCTTTCCTCTCTCCCGTTAGCACAAATCTTACTTCTACCCAATTACATAACACTTCTAAAGAAACATCATTTATATTGAGGGGAATAGGTGAGAAGAGAAATACAAAGAGTCAAGAGGAAATAGGCTGGACACGCAGGTCCAATTAAATAAATTCTAAATTTATTACAATAATTTCCAAAATTTCCTCACCCATCTAATATCCATCCGATATACATTATTCATACATCACATCCATGTATTCACACAAAGCATGGTATCAATCAATCTAATCCAATTAATTAATCTGAAATTAATGACCATCCAATGTTTAAACAACGATTTGATTTGCATGAGTCCAACTCGTTTAAGAATAAGTACTCAAAAGTACGAATTCTTGAATTATATCAAACTATATATTAAATCCAATTTAATTCGTATTCAATACTAATTCTTTATTTAATTCCAAATTAAATAATTACACTTTTTAATGTGCCTTTGCGACTTAGATTCTAAATCTAATCTTACGGGTTCAAAGCCCAATTAACATCCAATGTCAATTTAATTAAAGTCCAATGGGTTTTCAATTAATTTATAAGGCATGGACTTTGGCAACCAAAGCCCAATAAAGAATCACCCTTTGCCAAAAATCAATTTAGGCCCATTAGGCCCAATTAAAATTTTAAAGGCCCAATTAGTCATATTTGGACTTTATGGAAATGGTTTTAGGCCCAATTGGATCCAACCAATTAACCTAAACCAAACTTGGCCCAACCAAGCCTATTAAGCCCAAATACAACATTTTTAGCTCAATTCCAAATTAAGCCCAACTAATTAAATTCTAAAAATTCCAAATTACACAATTTAATTAATTAAAGTGTATTAACTATAATTAATTAGTCAAATTAATATTTCCAAAACACCAATTACACTAATTAATCATGTTTTATAATTGCCAATTCATGTCCAACATAATTGAAGCAAAATCAATTCCAACATGCTCTTTGTTCACGGCAATATAGGGATTTTATGTCCGATTTCGATTTCGATTTCAATTCAATTAAATCATAAATCAATATATCCCATGTCTTTTGAACTCATCCAATGATTCAAAAAATAAAAATCACCATGACTTTAGGGCATCATAGTATTCGGCCAAGCCAAAATTTTTGGGGAAAAATTAATCCAATTCAATTTTCGTCAAATTGATCATGCATAACTCTAAGTTATCATCATTCAAGCATACTCAAACAGTCAATTTTATCAAATCATGCTCAAATCAATTTTACCCAAATTCAAGATTAAGAACCCTAAATTCAATTTCATGCTTAATAACCGCTCTGATACCATTGTTGGGTTTTCTAGGTCAAACCAAGATCAATTAAGCAATGAAATGTGCGAATATAACAAAGTAAGATGGCGGTAAATACTCACTTTGATTGGATTTTGGATGCGATGAACACAAAAAATTTTCCTCTATGGAATTCAGCCAAGCTCTTTGGTGTGATCTTCAAGCTCCAATCTTTGTGTGTTGATTCCATGCTCAAGGATTGGTTTCCCTATCACCTTTGAATGACTCCTTGATGTGCTAGCATCTTTGATTTTGAAGCAAAATTAAGAAGAAATGAGCCATAGGCTCAAGGCAATAAAGAGAGAAAAAGAGAGGGCCATTCGGCCAAGGAGAGAAAGAGAGAGAGATTAAAATTGTGTTGTGTTTTGTTTTCTAAAAACATATACCAAAAGTCTTTACAAAATTTGATAAAGCTTTCCAAAAACAAAACCAATTTTGGGGCAAATGGCATTAATTGCCCGCAACCACCACCATCATGAATAGTGACTGGTTGTCAATCACTAACAAAAATGTGACTTGACATCCATCACCAAAGTGACAGGTGATGTGACAAGCGATGTGACTTATGGCCGCACTTGATTTAAAATCGGAGTGGCTGTTAGTGTTCCTAGAACATGCCAATGATCTAATAAGCATGAAAACATGTTCATAAATTCAAAATAAGTTGCGGAATTACTTACATTGAATGGATTTGAGCTTTTAAAATTTTGAGAAGAAGATCCAAGATGCAAGATGCTTCCTTTGTTGATTCCAAGCTTTGAGTTGAAGATCTCCAAGATCCTTCCTTTGTTGATTCCAAGCTTTAAGTGATGATTCCAACTCTTGAAGTAGTTTCCCTATCACCTTAGTTGATTTCTCCAAGTGCTAGTTTTGTTGATTTGCCACAAAATCAAGAGAATAGATAAGAAGCTCACGCCATTGGCAAGATGAAACTCACGCCCATTTTGTGTATTAGGGTTTCACAATTGTTTCAAGTGTTGTGTTACACATGTGTGAAGAGAGAGAGCTAGGGTTTTGTTAAAGGTTTTTACCTTTTTACCAAACCATGTAGTTGGGGTAATTTGGTTTCCCTAAACCAAGTAGTTGGAAAGTAAGTGGTTTGGCATAAATGCCAACCACTTTCCAACCACCACTTCACATGTGTGACATGTGTGAAGTGGGCCCCACCATTTTTGAATTCAAAACTCAAAATGTCTCTACGAACATTTTCCGCGGCTCGGTTCCGTTTAATCCGATTAAACGAACTTTCGTCGCTAAATAATTAAATCTAATTTAATTAAATAACGATGCCTCGCAAATATATTACGAATGTCATTACGAATTAATTCTAAATTAATTCGTTCGTTCGCATTAAAGTCCAACTTTAATTTCATAATGAAATCCAATTCATATTAATATATCCGATATATATAATTTTAGCCCATACGAATAAATTAAATAGAAAAATCAAATTTAACTATTAAATTTATTTTACCGATTAATTCCAAATTAATCGCGTTCTCTCTTTTCGAACACATTTAATCCCAGATTAAATAATACCTCAATTAATCCCAGATTAATTTTCTCCATCTTATTAATCCCAGATTAATTCTCTCTCTCTTAATTAATCCCAGATTAATTCTAATTAAATCAACTGTCATCGGTGAATCTTTGGGAAGCGACCCAAGAGATCCCTGGATATTTTGGCAGTAAATACGGTCATCGGATTATCCGAATACGTGCGTACCTCGTACCACGTGCTTACCGATTTACAAGACATGGTTGGCTTCTAGCAAAGCACCGTGCCTACCCAATTCTCCAGAAATATTCTTACTGGAATATATAATCTATGTCAGGCGTAGTATACGTAGTATTGCGTATTGCGATCCAGTATCGGATGTCACGTGCTAGGCCTGGGGCTGGAATCGTGTCTGCCCCGTACGAAGCACATGTCGGATGTCTGGTAACTAGTCTATTATCGGATATACATGACCTAGTCATAATATCCCGATGACTGCAGTACTTAAGAGCACTAGTACCGTATCCTACGTGACATCATCTCCACTATGACTGGAGTGATACTTCCGTCTTGACATCACACCCAATACACTACGATTCTCGATATACCTAGCAGAGGCGTACACAGAACCTGTTAAAGCCTTGGACGACCAAAACTAAAGCATACCGATTGTCGCAAGTATTAGCGATGCAAGTCTCAGGTTAAGACCAAATACACCTACCCTAATTTCGGACTTCCATAGACACATAGTCATACTACCAATGGAATTCCGAGGGTCTATCCAGAGCGAAGCTGTTTTCCGTACCATCGGTAAAACACAACCTCCTATTACACTTGCATGAGTATCATATACCCAAATATATGAGAACTATGCCGTTATGATCTCACATAACACGCACAAGTGTAATACTAGTCTATTCCGCATTATCGATGTCCAGTCTCGATAATACTACGACTAGGGATATTTAATGATTAATCCTTCGAGGACTGATACTGTCTCATATCATCTCAATCCAGGAACTAATCATAGGGACCTCCTATCATTTATACATCTAGGTGATCTAATCACAAATGATTAGAGTGCAATCTCCTTGTCACATAGTTAATTTGTACAACAACACCATGATCTGTACAAATAGTGACGCTATGGGTCATAACTGTCCAAAATCTCCCACTTGGCCTATAGCCAGTCACTCGAGTGTATTACACCTGAACTATTACGGCTCGCTCAAACTGTGTTAGGAAAAGCTTTCGTCAGCGGATTTGTATGATTATCGTCTGATACGATTTATTCGATCATCACATCGCGATGATGTATGATCCGAACGAATCAGATATTAGATAAAGTATATATCTGGATCGTTGATGAGACCATTAATTCTTTAGCCTGTGCTACGCCTAGCTCAGCTTCTAACAGAACTATATCTAATCTAATTAGATTGATATGGACCCAGATGGCTTCTATTGCTGCCTCAGGTGGAGCAATACCCGCATTTGTTGTTTATTCAGTAACAGTATCTTGCTTGGAAGATTTTCAGGTCACTGTCCGTTATTCAAACTGTATAGTACCGTTTAGCGTTATTATCATTTATCGGTTAGGAACTTGCACAGTGATCCCAGTCACTTCAAGTTTTCCATCTCCATAGTTAAGACATCATCCTTAGTTCTCGAAGATACTAACGGATGTTCTTAATATCAATCCAGTGACTATCACTTGGATTGACCTGTTTGTGACTCCATATGCTCAAAACATATGAGACACCAGGTCACGTACATTTATTTTAATGTACGAGTTCTTAGTGATTGTTAACAACTTTAAATCTATCCCAGTAGATCTTTATTCCTAAAATAAAGGTTGTTTCTCCCAAGAATTCTATGGAGAATTTTCATGAAAGCCAAGCTTTCACCGATTGTAATATGGGAATATCATTTCCAAGAAATGACATATCATCATTATTTAGGACATCATTGTTAGTGCTCCCACTAATCTCCTTATATACACAAGAATCATATTGTTTTGAATCAAATCATACACCATTATGATTACATCAAAACGATAGTTCCAAGAACCCAATGCTTACTTGAATCCATACATGGATTGAATAACCTGCAAACCTTGTTTGCTAGTTTTGATACGACAAAATCGTCAGGATGTTGTAAACATCCTCCAAAGAGGTTTCCGTTAAGGAAAGCGATTTTGACGTTCAGCTGCCATATTTCACGAATGAAACATGCAGCATCAGCAAGCATTATCCAAATGGATTTTAACGTGGCAACAGATAAAGATTTCGTTGTAATCAACACAATGTTGATAACGATACCTTTTCGCTACAAGCCTAGTATAGTACGTTGGTATGTTGCCTTCATGTATGTCTTCCTTGAAGACTTATATAGTACCAATAGGCACAATGCCTTGTGGTACAACAACTAGTGTCCAAACGTAGTTGTTATATATGGAATCCATTTTGGACTCATGGCACTTTGCCATGATAGGGAGTCGATACCTTGTATCACTTCCTTATACGTAGTCAGTTCGTATTCCTCAATAAGATTGACATCTTTATGAGGTGAGATCAGAAACCCATACCCCAGGTTGTTTTCTGACTCTCTCCGACCTACACGGTTCTTGTGTATTCGAAGATTACTGGTACAGTTTCATCCTTGATGAACTGTTGTGTTCCATTAAGGACTAGGTGTCTTGAATAGTATTACTCCGATTTTCATCGAGTTTTACTATCCTCCCACTTACCACTGCATACCGATATTTCTCTTAGGAAAACCGCATGGTGAGCAACAATTACATTGTTCTCTAGTGAGTTGTATAAGTACTATACTTACTTTGGTTTCCTTAGGATAACCAATTATATTAGGCACTTATCCAATTTGGGTTCTAGTTTGGTATCATCCAAACGTATGCCTAGCATTCCCAATCATCAGGAGTGAGAAAGCCCAGTTTTTTCCTGTTTATATCTAATATGAAATCTGTCAAACAGATTTTATGGAACCTTATTCAAAATAAGTATTGCACTGTTAATGCTTATTTCTTTTGAAGGAAAATGGTAGCTCAGAGCGACTCATGATTAAACTTATCATGTCCAATAAAATTCGGTTTCTCCGTTCGGACACACTGTCAAATTGACGTGTTCCAGGAGGAGTCCTCATTGAAAGAATACTATACTCTTTCAAGTATATGAGAAACTTATTGCTTAAGTATTTTCATCATGGTCAAACCGTGATATTTTAATACTTTAGCCAATCTATTTGTCTACTTCGTGTCGAAACTCTAAAAGTTTCCGATTCGTGCTTCATAAGAAACACATAACCATAACGAGATGCCACATCTGCAAAGGTCACGAAACATTTATTTCCATATTTAGCCTAGCTAGATATGGGCCCACTTACGTCACTATGAACGAGGGCTAATAGATCGGTGGCATTTATACTTCTACCAAGTAAAGGTGTTTTAGGCACTTTGCCTAATAAACTAGATTCGTAGACTTCATTTGAATGGAATCAAATCCGTCCTAGTATCCACTCTTCAAAAGTGTGGATATACGAGTCTTGTTTAATGTGTCCCAGACAACACTGCCACAAATAAGTCTTATCTGATCAAATCAGTTGAGCTACTTGTTTGTCATGTTATATGTTTGAGATTTATTTATATTCAAAATATAAATACTGTTGTTCACATCTAATGTGTTTATCTCAATATCATCTTTATAAAATAAAACACTTTAGTGTTCTAGAATATAAAGGTATAATCGCAACGAGTTATACACGATATAGAGATATTATTTCTAGTCAAACTAGTTATATTTTAACAGTTTCCTAATTTAAGTACATACCCGAAGGGTAGTTCCTAAACTTAGGTATCTACGGTTGAAACTGCGATTGTCGTCCCGTTTCTGATTCGCAGATTAATCTCAAATGATGTCAGTATCCTGTTCAAAACAGATTCTGAACATCAATACATATATTTATGTACCACACTAAGTATTCAAAATCTAATTTTAATACTAGTAGTGAACATAATGTTTGACAAACATATTTGAAGTCAGAGCCTTGCTCGTCTTCAATCCTTCATGTCTGCTTTGTCCATACGGCAGTCACGCTTCAATGACCCCGTTTGCTACAATTTAGGCAGACATCTTGGGATATGTCCTTTATCTTCCTAGAAGATTATAATGATTTTGCCTTTGCCCTTTTCACATTCTAGAAGTCTTTGGCCAAGCCTTGGCCTTCTAGAATATCGAAGTAAGATGCGCCTTGCGCTACTTGCCTTATTGCAAACTTTGACTTTGGTCTCCTTGAGAATAGTTATTAACTCTCCAAGAGTGTTTATTGCAATTTAATACTTCTAAGATCTAAGAATAGATCTATGAAGATCCTTCAATTTCATTATCATACTTTAAGGATCTAATCTTAGTTCTGATTAAGAAATTAAGGAGTCATTATGACAAGTATAATGAATTAAGCACTAAAGTTATCATCACATGAATCTTCCAAAGATCATGCTCTTGCTTAACTCTGGGCTTAGGCCTAATATGTTATTTTATCAAATAAAGTAACTTATTTGTTTCCAGGATCATCCTGAAATTTTATTCCCAATTTGAAAATTAAAGTCGTCCAAACACATCTTCCCTAGGATAATGTTTTAAACACTAATCTTTCAATTTAATCTTGATTCTAATTGTCCAACTATTTAATCAACGATTTCAGGTACTATTTAATATAATGATTACTATGGTCCAACCATTTAATCAATTATAATTAAATGGTTAATCAATTATATTGATTACTATAATCAATTATAAAATCAACCATTAATTGAATAGTTTAAATTACAGTCCAACTGTTTATTAAAACAACAATTAAATATTAGTCCAACTATAAATAATATATATTTGACGAATGATATTTGATTGAGCGCATATGGCAAGTAATTAAACGAATATTGCAAATTTAATTCTCGCCTCCCACTATTTTTCGGCGAGCCTCTAACCCTCTGTCGAGTACTCGGGAAACCCAGTTTCCTAGTGGGCTAGGATCCCGTTAAATAACACACAACCTTGACTTTGGCCAACAAGCTGTATGATATTTAACTAGGTAGATCTCAAAGATCAATTGGATCCCATCCAATTCCTAGATCCAGTAAGTGGACATCCAAGTCCGAAACATATATCTTATATATGCCAATATATCGAATATATTACCTAACCTTTTTCCTCTGAATCAACTAAGCCTTGGCTTTGGCACAACAAACTTAATGATCCCAGTTAAGCGGAACCCATTGACATGGAAAGCTTCGTAATCAATGTCGATGGACAAGAAGTGATCTTGACTTTGGCCAAAAAATCACAACTTTGACAAGACACCGATATGGAACAAAACTCTCATGATTCAAACACATCCGCAATTGACAAAGGTCTTGACTTTGGCCAACAAACCAATGCCAACTTTGGATCTTGAGTAAGAATCACTCAATGGAAGGAAAAACGCTTAATATATTGTGAGGGTTTTTCGCGTGCAAATTGGCAACCAATTTATTATCTTTGTTAAGGTCTCATCATCATACACCCTTAAACATGCATTCTAAATACATAATAAAGCGCGTATAAATAAATAAATTAATAATGATATGCGGATGGATATCTCACAAATTGCTCCTAGAACAAATCACTCCCTTCCTCTCCCGGCTAGAACTATTCTAACTTCTACCCAATTACAAAATACAATAAAGAAACCTCATTTACATTGAGGGATTAGGTGAGAAGAGAAATAAATGAGAGAGGAGATAAAAGGCTGGACACGTAGGTCCAATTTAATAAATTCTAAACTTATTACAACAATTTCAAAAACTGCCCTTGCCCTTCTAATATCCATCTGATATCATTATTCATACAACACATTCATGTATTCATACAAATCATGTTATTCAATCAATTTAATCCAATTAATTAATCTTTGAATTAATGACCATATAATGTTCATACAACGATTTGATTTGCTTGAGAAAACTCGTTTAAGAATAATACTCAAAGTAAGTATTCTTGAATTATATTGAACTACAACTTTAAATCCAATTTATTTGTATTCAATACTAATTCCAAATTTAATTCCAAATTAAATATACACTTACTTTTAAGCCTTAAAGACTTGGATTCCAAATCCAATCTTAATGGGTCTCAAAGGCCCAATAACCACTACAAGAATTAGACCATTTAGCGTCGAATTGTTTCGACGCCATAACTTACTATTTCGACGCAAATGATATTTAGCGTCGAAAAAATTAGACGCCAACAATGGACGATAAAATGTCGACGAAAACCACTTTTAGCGTCGAAATAATTAACTGCGACGCTAAAAAACAGTATTCTGCGTCCAATTTATTTCGACGCTAAAGTTAAATTTTCGACGCTAATTGTATATTTGGCGACGAAATATATCGACGCAAAAATTTAAACTTTTAGCGTCGCAAGGTGTCGACGCTAAAGTATATTAAAAAAGTATTATATGTAAGCTTATAGCGACCATGTTTTTTACTATTAGCGACGAAATATATCGACGCAAAAATTCAAACTTTTAGCGTCGAAAAATGTCGACGCTAAAGTATATTTAAAAAGTATTATATGTAAGCTTATAGCGACCATGTTTGTTACTATTAGCGTCGCAATATTTCGACGCTAAAGGTCACTTTTAACTAGTCGACGCTAACATATATTTAAAAAGAAATATATGTACGCTTACAGCGGCCATTTTGTATACTATTAGCGTCGAAATATTCGACGCTAAAAGTAAATAATTTATTTTCTTAAAAATTAGTAATTTACTTTTTTTTTGGTCTAAAAATTTAATTTAGTTGAAAAAAAATGTAATTAATGACGAAATATTATATTGAAATTTGTTTTAGAAAAAAGAAATATTATATTAAATATATTTGTTCAAAATGTTTATACAAAACTAAATATAAAATTAATTGCTACTGTGATGGGGGGACGCTCGAGCCCGATGCACCATGACTCATTGAGGCCTCGAACATCTGACGGAAAGCCATCAGTTGCTGTTCCAACTGCTCCATCTTCTTCTCGTGGTCCACCATCTTCTTCTCGTGGTGACCGTGACCTGTTGTAGCTTCTCCTTAGTCTGTTGCAGCTCGTCTCGGGTGCTGGCTAGGTCGTCTTTGGTGGTGACTAACTCGTCTCGAAGAGAGACATTGCCCGAATTACCACTATTGCGTGCAGATGACGTTGGCTTCTTACGAGTGCCAAGACCAACGTTGTAAGCTGTCTGATTCTTGAAAACCAATTGCGACAGCTGCTCATCTGGTATGGGGTCGGTCCCTGTCTCCTGAGTTTGATGTTGGAGTTCCATCATTTCGTTCTGTTTCAAAAAATAAGTTAATATTAGAATTTGAGAAAAAAATTTAACATATATAATATTAATTATTTTATTTTAAAAACTGAAACTTACATAGCAGCGTTCGGCTTCTTCATTTATCCATTTATTCTTGTCATTGTAATGCGTCACACGGAAAAAATCTGGAAATGATTGCACCTCACATGTGCTACTCTGTTATAAACATAAAATAAATTCAATATTATTCCAGATAGTAAAAACAATTAACTGTTAAATTTTACGTTAGGATATATTTACCTCAGAATGTTCGGCACGATGTTGGATAAATGGCTTCGAACCTCCACGGTGGTTAAAACGCAAGTGACTTCGATTTTCCGCATTTGCGTGACATTTATCCTGTATTCACGAACACTGTAAGTACCGAAAACAAAGACAATTATAAATTTCGTTTATTTCAAAATTTACCTCGTGTTTTTTGCTCGACCAAAGCTCACATAAAAATGTCCAGTCTTGTTCCTCTATAAAATCAGGTTTGTGTTGTGGAGCATTTGAAGGTCCATGTTCGTCGAATATTGGTTTCAAGACTTTTGTTCTATAATCTTTATAACTTTTCCCCATGTGGTAGTCAATATATTGTTGGACATTCACTTGGGTCAGATCGAAGTCGAACCATTCCTACATGAAAATTCGAGTAAAAATAAGTATAAAATAAAAATGTTAAATAACAAACAATATCGAAAACTTACAAGTAGCGAAGGGAATAGCTGGTTCAGTTTCGTCTCCCACGGTATCTTTCTCCAAGATACGTAGCTTTGGGGAGCTTCATATCGAGCTGTAGCTCCTATGGCTGTATTAAACGCTGAATTATGTTGTCCGACTTGAGTGTGTCCATCATCTGATATCTCTATCCGGATACGACCGTGAGCCTTAACGTACTTAGCCAACCCCAGGCCACGGGTGCGTCCTCGACCCTTCACTGTACTGGACTCACCTGTGCTAGCAGAGAAATCACCAGGGCCAGTTGCCCTTGCTGATGTAGATGGAGTCGCGGTAGCCCGTTTGCGATTGCTCGGTGCCATCTGCAAAACCCTGTCGCATTAGCGTCATCAAATTCCAAAATTCTTATACATATACATACATATCCATACAAGTCAATACAACTTAACAAAAGCGCTTATAACATCGAATGCTCACTTTCGTTTTCAAATTCATTCATTTCACATATTCCAGTGAGCTCACGTTCGTGTTGCGTTCTCAAACGCGTTCGAACGGACCAATTCCAGTGAGCTCACGTTCGTATGGCGTTCTCAAACGCGTTCGAACGGACCAATTCCAGTGAGTTCACGTTCGTATGTCGTTCTTTAACGCGTTCGAACGTAAAATGGGTGTTCGAACATATTAAAGAACGACATACGAACGTGAACTTACTGGAATTGGTCCGTTCGAACGCGTTTGAGAACGCCATACGAACGTGAGCTCACTGGAATTGGTCCGTTCGAACGCGTTTGAGAACGCAACACGAACGTGAGCTCACTGGAATTGGTCCGTATCAAACAGTTATAATTAACCAAAGAGGGCACAAATTCAAACTTAACATTATATAAATATTAACCAAAGATGATGATGATTTTGAAGACGAACAGCAGCAATTGCTGCTGTTCTTGGGCAAGAACAGCAGCAATTGCTGCTGTTCTTGCCCAGAATCCTCTTCATCTTTGATCATCATCATCATCATCATCATCATCATCAATTTCATCAAAAAATAATTCATCATCAATTTCATCAATAATATCATCAAACTCATCCTCAAAAAAAATCAAATTCATCAAAGTCATCCTCATAAACAATTTTAAATCAACAAAGGAGACTTACCTGTTGATTTCCTTCGTTCGTCACTGTTGGAGAATGAGAAATGAGTTTTTGCTTCTGAGCCGAGGAAGAAGGAGGCACTGGTTTTAGGGATTTAAAAGACATTTAGCGTCGAAATAATTGACTTTTAGCGTCGCAGTAGTCGACGCTATTGTTAGGGGGGTTATTGAAAAATTAGGGTTTTTTTCCGGGAAATTTAATTTTTAATTAGCGTCGACATACTATATTCGACGCTAAAGTAGAGACATATAGCGTCGAAATATTGTATTCGACGCTAAATTAAAGATATATAGCGTCGCAAATTGTATGTCGACGCTATTTGTTAGGCGGGTTATTGAAAAATTAGGGTTTTTTTCCGGGAAATTTAATTTTTAATTAGCGTCGACATACTTTATTCGACGCGAAAGTAGAGACATATAGCGTCGAAATATTGTATTCGACGCTAAATTAAAGATATATAGCATCGCAAATTGTATGTCGACGCTAAATGTAAGACATATAGCGTCGAATAAAGTATTTCGACGCTATATAAAAATTAAATTTCCCGGAAAAAAACCCAAATTTTTCAATAACCCGCCTAACCATTAGCGTCGAAGTAATTGACATATAGCGTCGATTACTTCGACGCTAAATGTCCTTTACATCCCTGCAACCAGTGCTTCTCTTCTTCCTCGGCTCAGAAGCAAATAACTCATTCATAACATAGTTATACTATTAATCATTACGTTAATATTTCAACAATATCTAAAGAGTAATTAAAATCAACAACCATACATTAATCCATAAAATTATTCATCCATCAAAATACTGTAACTTCATAATTAATCACTATTATCGTCGGTATTTGAGGATTCGTGACTGGAATCGAAGTCATCTTCAGTGTCAAATTGTTCTTCACTTGCTACTTCAACGCTCACTTCAGAATGAGGAATTAGCTCAACGTCTGTACTAGATCGAGTTAATGTTATATTTTCAGGAACGTTGACAGTTGGTCCAACAAATATCTGTTCAGGAACTTCAAAATTGCCGGAGACTTCTTGTGTTTCATCTGATATGTCAACTCTATCTTTCTCCTGCGTGTCCCAAATGGCCCTATGTTGTAACTTTTCTACCACCATCCATCCAGTTCCTAACTTAGGATCAGGTATATATATCACTGAACGTGCTTGCGTACAAAAAATGTATGGATCATTCTTGTACCAACAACGTTGAACATTAATTGACGTGAGATGATTACTAACTTGAATTCTCCTCTTTCTGGCATTAGTGTCAAACCACTTACATTGGAATAGCACAGTATGTCGTCTGGGTCGATATATGAACTCAATGACCGATTGCAATACGCCGTAGAAGTCAATTACATCTGAGCCGTGTTCTCCTTGGACTACAATTCCAGAATTTTGAGTCACATGATTAACATCTCGCTGTTCGGTATGAAATCTAACTCCGTTGACAATACATCCACTGTACTCATACGCCTGCATTTGAGGCCCATAAGCCAAAGAAACCAACGAGGATTGCGAGTCCAATTGACCATTTTCCACTTGATTAATAATCTGACAATGAAATATATGTGTTAATATAACAAACTGAAATGTCTAATGTTAGGATCAAAATAAATATAAAATATTATAACTTACAGTTGTCTCAAACCATTTAGGAAATTCTTTTTTGTGGGTTTCATCAACATTATGGTCACCAGCAATTTGTAGCATTGTTAGATGTTGCCTACAATAAATTATCACGGTTAATGTATGGAAAAAAATCAGTAATGATGCACCAGAAGAACTTACGTTAAATACGGTTGCACTTCATCACAATTACTCAATATAAACCAATGCGCACGTTGAACTTCCTGACGGGTTAGTAATTTGACACCTACTGCCCCAAATGGTCTGTAATTTTGACGGAACACTGTGATCTCTTGGCTATTACTTGCATCTCCATCATAGTTTCGTGGCCGACGATTGAAATGAGTTTCAATATTCTGCATGTACATCGAACAAAATGTTATTGCTTCATTTATTATAACAGCTTCAGCTATTGAACCTTCAGGTCGTGCCTTGTTTTTGACATATTGTTTGTAATCTCCCAAAGCTCTGCAGATATGACAACAAGTTTGCATTAACACTAAATTATATGCAAAAAAAAACGGTTACAAATTTTCTTATATAAAACTGTATATATATATATAAATATAGTACCTCTCAATGGGATACATCCATCTGTAATGGACAGGACCTCCCTTTCTAGCTTCATCCGGTAAATGCACAGCCAGATGTACCATGACATCAAAGAAAGCGGGTGGCAAAATTCGCTCCAGCTTGCATAGGATTATCACGATTCCTCGCTCAAGGTCGTCAATAACAGATGTGCTTAATGTCCTCTGACACAATTGTTTAAAGAAGCCACATAGATCAAGTACGGCGTCGCATACATTCGGGGGGAGATAAGGTCGAATGCCAACAGGAAGGAGAATCTCGAGCAGCACATGACAATCGTGACTCTTTAATCCCGTTATTGTATCATCTCTGACCCAACGCCCAATATTGGATGCATAATTATCAGGGAATTTAACCATTTTCAGCCAATCACAGAATGATTTTCTCTCCGATTGATTGAGCACATAACTAGCAGGAGGCTTAATAAAACCTCGAGAGGAGTCTTGTAAATGCAATTCACTGCGAATTCTAAGATCTTGTAGGTCCAATCTAGCATTTACAGTGTCTTTTGTCTTACCCGGAATATTGAATAGTGTACCCACTAAACTCTCACAAATATTTTTCTCTATATGCATTACATCCAAATTATGTCGCAAACTCAGAGTCCCCCAATATTCTAACTCAAAGAAAATACTTTTTCCTGTCCAATTCAACTCTTCAGGTAACCGTTTTCGATTTTTATCTCTATTATTAGGATGTTTACCTGGTGTGCTGTCTTTGAGCTGTTGATGTTGGCAAAGTATGTCAAATGCAGACAATCGACTGGGCTTACTCTGAGGTTCATGTTGCCCGTTAAATAATTTACTCCTCCGCCAAGGATGACTCGACTCAAGAAATCTCCTGTGCCCCGTGTATCCGATTTTATTCCGTAATCGTTGCGAAGGTGTATGATCCGCACAAACTGGACATGCCATGTATCCCTTAGTGCTCCATCCAGATAATGAACCATAGGCTGGAAAATCATTAATGGTCCATAATAATGCGGCATGCATCTGAAAATACTGCTCTGAAGCTGCATCATAGGTATGCACACCCACATTCCATAATGTTTGTAACTCCTCGATCAATGGTCTCAAGTAAATATTTATATCTTTACCAGGTGAACGTGGACCAGGGATAAGCAATGACATAAACATGAACGGATCCTTCATACATTTCCATGGAGGTAAGTTATATGGAATGACAATAACGGGCCAGATACTATAAGAGTTGTACATATTCCCAAATGGGTTAAAACCATCAGAGGCAAGACCTAACCTGACATTACGGGGGTCCTCAGCGAAACGGGGGTACATGTCATCAAATTCCTTCCATTCGGTTCCGTCCGCAGGATGTCTAAGTATGCCCTCCGCACCGATCCTCTTTTCATGATGCCACATCATATCAGTCGCTGTGTGTCGTGACATGAACAATCTCTGCAGCCTGGGCGTTAAAGGGAAATATCGCAATATCTTTTGAGGCACTTTCTTCCCCATACCACGGACTTTGTACCGACTTTCACCACATATCGGACAATGTTCAAGTGATTCATACTCGGCACGAAATAATACACAATCAAACTTACAAGCATGAATGGATTCATACCCCATTCCCAGATCACGCACATTTTCTTTGCCTCGTAGTACGACTTAGGCAATTCGCTTCCAACCGGTAACATTTGGGCCAGTAACTCTAACATCATATCGATACTTTTGTTGGTCATTCTGTTGATCACTTTAATGTGTAATAATTTCACAACGAAATTCAAGATCGACATTCCAGCACCTTCGAATGGAATTTTTTTTGCTTCATCAAGTAGTTCACTAAATAAATTTTGATCATTTCCACTTAACACTGGCATGTCGCCACTAACACTATGACCAAGTTGTGGACCTTGTAAGTCATGCAAAATATCGGCGATATCATCGTTTGCAGGTTGATTGTAACTACTGCTCCCTTCGCCGACATCAAAAAACCGTGACTGAGAATGATACTGCTCACCGTGATAAATCCACGTACGGTAAGTGGGTGATATTCCTGGCATGTATAAATGATTATGAACTTCATCTAACCGCTTCCTTTTCCTATTCAAACAATTTGCACATGGACAACGAACACGACCTTCTGCATCAATGTGTTGTTTTGCGACTTCCATAAACTCAGACACTCCATTACGATATTCAACACTCAATCTATCCAGAGAGCTCATCCAATTTCTATCCATTTCAGCAGAATACCTAAATATAATAATATAATTATTAGATATCATTTTACATTGGAATCAACATTACTAATTCAGTAATACTTAATTTAAGCATATATATATATATATATATATATATTTGGTTGATAAATTAATTAAATAGTTTACAGAAAAATTCTATTTTGTTAATTAATATACTTACTCTACATATATGAATCATAAATCACTAACAAACAGCATATAAACAACATATATAATCATAAAAATTGAAAATAATAAAGAAATATGAAAGAAGATTTACCTTTTGGAAATTGATTACAATTTTATTGAAAATTTTTAGGAGAGATGTGAGGTTGTAGAGGAGAAATTCTCAGATTTCAGAGGTTTTTTACGAAGAGAATGAAGAAAAAACAGAGGGGGGAGAAGGGGTTTCGACCTTCTGTTTTTTAATATATCTTTAGCGTCGCATTAAGTATTTCGACGCCAATTGTTTCCGTTTTTAGCGTCGAAAAGGTTCTTTCGACGCTAAATGTTCCATTTTTAGCGTCGCAAAACGTTTTTTCGACGCTAAATATAAAAAATTAGCGTCGGATTAAATTTAGACGTGAAAGACTCAAGTTCTGTCGGTGGAAGCTTCATAACTCTTTAGCGTCGAACAAATATTCGACGCTAAAAGTATTATTTTTGGCGTCGAATATTCATAATCGACGCTAATTATATACGTTTTTAGCGTCGACACCGTTTTGTCGACGCTAAATATCAATCATATAGCGTCGAATTAAATTTAGACGCGAAAGAATCAAGGACTGTCGGTGGAAGGTTCATAACTCTTTAGCGTCGAAAAATATTCGACGCTAAAAGTATTATTTTTTGCGTCGATTATTCACATTCGACTCTAATTGTTTCCTTTTTAGCGTCGAATGTAAATTAGACGCGAAAGAGTCAAGGATTTGCCGGTGGAAACTTCAAACACCTTTAGCGACGATATATGTTCGACGCTAAAAGTTAGTTTTGGCGTCGACTCCGTGTTTCGACGCTAAGAGTGCAATATTTGGCACCAAAAATTATTGCAATAATATAATTATTCAGCGTCGAATATTTTTCGACGCTAAAGTTCTGTTTTTAGCGTCGAAACTATATTTCGACGCTAAAAAATTAATATTCTGCGTCGAATTTTTATTCCGTCGCTAAAAATATGACATATAGCGTCGAAACTAATATTCGACGCTAAAACTAACTTGTAGCGTCGAACATTGTTTCGACGCTAAATATTTGGACGCTAAAAGCCATAATTCTTGTAGTGAACATCCAATGTCATTTTAATTAAAGTCCAATGGGCTTTTAATTAATTCTTAAGGCATGGGCTTGGCCATAATGGATCAAACCAAAATGCCAAGGCCCAATAGGAATCACCCTATTGCCAACAAATCAATTTAGGCCCATTAGGCCAATTAAATTTTTAAAGGCCAAGTGATATATTTGGACCTTATGAAATTGGTTTTGGACCCAATTGGATCCAATCCAAAAGTCCAAAACCAAGCTTAGTCAAACCAAGCCCATTAACCCAAATACACACTTTTAGCCCATTACATAATTAAAGGCTTATTAACATAATTATAATATTCTAAATATCACAATTATTTTAATTAAAGTGTATTAGCCATGATTAATTAATTAAACTCAATATTTCCAAAATACCAATTAACTTAATTAATCATGCTTAATCCATTAATTCATGCTCAACACAAATTGAAGCCAAAATACATCATTCATGCTCAACACAAATTGAATCCTAAAATCATCATTTCATGCTCAACATGCTCTTTGATTTTAACATAAACATTATTGACATTGATTCTAATCTAATCAAACCAACAATCAACATTTAAATATGCATTTAAACACATCATTTCATGTTACAAAAAATCAAAAATTGCAGTGCACTGTACAGTGAAATTCGGCCACCTTAAGATTTTTTAATTTTTGATCCAATCAATTTATTTCAAATCTAAATATGCACAACTCTAAGTTAACATAATCTAAGCATGCTCAAATCATCAATTTGAAGAAATCATGCTCAAAACATAAAAGCCCCAAATTTTAGTCTCATGAACCCTAAAATTTTCATGCTTAAAATTGGCTCTTGATACCATTGTTAGTGTTCCTAGAACATGCCAAGGATCTAATAAGCATG